>WEIT01033152.1:0-10433 GCA_013389985.1 Dryoscopus gambensis
TGTGGCCTCCTGAATGAAAATTACTTACTGACTCCTATCTACTCTGTCTGATTGTGTGCACTCTTTTAAACAAGTTGTTAATATTTCTTCTCTTGTCCTCTCACTATTGATTTGTCATAGAGAAATAGACAGACTTTTCTTTTTACCACTATAACATGCACCATTACAGCTGGGAGCTTTTTCTCACTGATGTTCTTATACTGTCTTCTGTAAACTGTAGCCACACAAGATTTCATATCACTTAACTCCCAGGAGTTTCACGCTGTACACTGCTTACAGTTCGACATCATGACTGCAAGCTAACTTTTGTACAGACTTACACGTCTCATAATATAAGTGGTCCTTTAATCACTAAATGTAAAGGAGAGGAGTTATAGGTTAAGAGAGCAATAGAATATTTTATTATTTTCTATTTTTATTTGTATCATTCTTTTCTCCTTGCTTTTTTTTTCCTTCTTTTTTTGAAATTGATTTAAATTTGCAAAGCCTGATTATAAGCATTCACAGTTCCTGCAGAATTTTGAAAAACAATCCTCTGCTTTTTCCAGAATGCTTTATTAAAAGATTTCAATGAATGACTCAGCCTTTCATACTCCTTCTTGTCCTCTCAGGTAAAAAGCCAGTGTCCAATAACACCAGTGAAAATCCTTCTAGATGTCTGGCCTTTCCTTATCTTCAGTGTAACCGTAGTGAGTAGGACACTGCTTGCTTTATCTCTTTCTTAAGTACCATTCATATGTGCAAAGTCATGGGCTTATTTTTTTCAGAAGCTCTTTATTTTAAACAGGTCTCAAACAGTACTATTGGTTAGCCACTCTCTCACCTACAAGTTCTAAAAGATGTAAGTCCCTCAGAGCTTCCATTTGCTGCTGGACCATCATTTCCAGTAAATTGCATTCCTAACATTTGGTCAAGAGGGCAAACAAAAATAAAATGGCTGAAACTCAGTTCAGAAATATGTTGGTGTAAGGGTAAAAAAAGATATGTTATCCAGAAGCGATCAGGGGTTATTATACCTCACTTTATTTTCAGTTAGTTTACTCCACTGTCAAAGACAATTTCTGCTGTGGGTGCTTTTCTGCTGAAAAAATCCTACAAATAATCTGCTGATTTATATTGTTAAATATTTAACAATAAAACATAAATAAAATGTTAAATCTTTTATTCACAATTAATTAACAAGGTGTAATTGCCTAAATCTGGCATGGATCTTAGAGATTCCTTTCATGTCTTATAAATATAGCACCAAAAGAATAATCCATATGGAATCAGACCTTTCATCTAGTTGTGAATTCAGTGTCCCTGTTGCTAACCAAAGTATATTGCTATGTTATGTGCAAATATGTATGTTTCCTAAACAATATGAAAAACCCCAAAATTTTGGGGTGTAGTTTATAATTTTGCTTTACAAGTTTGCAAAACTTACCACAGGAACTTGTAATCTAAAGTACCACTGCTGGTTTTATTCTCATGTTTTACAATAATTTCTTCATAAACAGTTGGCCTAAATATATTCTTACAAGCAGGGAAAAGGCCATTTTTGAATTTTGAAAAACTGTAGAACTTTCTGTCAGTAAACTAACACTACTCAGTGTAAGTCATACCTAAAAAGTAAAATATTTATTTGACTATATAGAGTTCATGACTTATTTATGAATGGATAAGTCTTTACAGGATGCAGAATTAACTCTTCTCTCTGTAGCAGACAAGGGTAAAATAAAAGAGTAAGCAGAGACTACCATTACCAATGCAATCCAGGCCGTGCATACAAATGCCTTTTGTTTCTTATTGCTGACAGTAATCAAACACTTAACATTTGGTTGCACTCTACTGCATAACCAGAATCCTGGGGAGTGCTTAAAAATAAAACTGAATTAAATATTCTCAATCAGAATGTATATATCGGTTTTGCTTATTATCTTATTTATTATAATTTGAAGTAATGATCTTGGCATCTTTCCCCGGCAAAATGTGGCTATTCATTTTTTAAAATTTGTTTTGTTTGGTTTTCATATTGTTTTTCCTGTTTGTTTGTTTGTTTGTTTGTTTTTCCCTTTGAATCTGTCTCTCTTGTTTAAAAACTCCAGTAGAGTGAGAACCCTAAATCTCTATTGCACACCCTAAGCTTTTAAATATTGGGGCAAGTGAACCATCATGAACAATATAAGTGCACAAAATAAAGAAATTACATATTTAGGTGGTTTTTTTTAACACTATAGAGATCTTCCTTGGCCAGATCTCTCTGTCCAACTACGCGAGAGTTTGTTTCAAGGGTTTCAAAAAAATATGCGATTTTTTTTTTCCTAAAGAAGAAGACAAACTCAGTGTTTTAGCACCAGTCACCTACCAAATTAAAAGGAAGTCCTAGGAGCTCTGATCAACTCTGAGTGCCCTAGATTTATATTGCAGTTCTGTATTATCCAAGAACACGTGCACATATTACAGCTTATTCAAAATGCATTTCAGTGCGTGGACATGGAGTAAATCTGTGGTAGGCTGAATTTGCACACACAGGTATTTACACAGAAGCCCAGTATTTTTTTATGGATTTGTGCTGCACTGCCTCTCCGCCTTGAAGCTGCTATGTCCCCAGAACTATTCAGGTTGGCAGAGATTTCTTTAGGTCAGTGGGTCCCACTGTCTTGCTCAAGGAGACTCAGCAAGACCAGCTTGCCCAGGTTCAGTGGCATTTTGCATTTCTCTGTAGAAGATCCACAGCATCTCTGAGCAATCTAGGCCTGTGTTTGACCAACTTCACTGTAAAAAAACCAGTTCCTGATGTTCAGAGGGAACCTCCTGTGTTTCAGTGTGTATCCTCTGCCTCTTGTACTGACACTTGGTGACAAGGAAAATATTCTGGCTTCATCTTCGTCCTTCTTTTTAGGTGTTTACCTGTGCCAGGAAGATCCCTCTGAGCCTTCTTTTCTGTAGTCTGGGAAAATCAGCTCTTTCTCAGCTTCTCATGAAGAATGTCTAGAAATTCAGGACAATGACCACTGAACTCTTCAACTAACCTGCTTAAAAATGGCTTGAACTCTAAGATGTATTACTGCAAGTGACAAAAGTCCCACAAAAGTGATAGCTTTCAGTCAAAGCCACATTTGCATAATGAAAACAGGCCAGGGACAGCACAAATTGTAAAAAGATTGATAGTTCAGTTTGGCTGTTTTCATGCACTGTAACATGCTCTTCTGATTTGGGAGTTTGTAAGTCTTCCCAAGAATATGAAAACTCTTGTCCAGTTCTATACATTTATTTTCAGGGACTGATGATATAGGGTTTTTTTTGTCCAGCTTTGCAACAGTGCGAAGTCATGCTAGACCTGAGAAAAATAAAGAACTACTCCTTTGAAGATGTAGGTTGTGTTGTCTTACTAAGAAGCACATGCTTCCTGGACTGTGAGTTTGGACTGGGTTGAGTAACATCTTGACCTCTTCACATCTGGTCTGTGAGGAGGAATAAAATAAGAAATAGGCTTCCAAACTTCTTCGTTTTATTAGGGCCACCATGCAGTGTTCCACTGACCAGTGTCAACTTGCTTTCTCTACGTCCTAAGTGACAAGAAACCAGTCTTATGGTACAGCCTTATTCAATTTGTTTATCAATGACCTGAAAAAAGGGACAGAATGTTCCCTCAGCAAGATTGCTGATGATACAAATCCAGGGGGATTGGCTGATATGCCCAAATGCTGTGCTGCCATTCAGAGGGACCTTGAGCAGCTGGAGAACTGCGTGGAGAAAAATGTAATGAAATTCAGCCTTTCACCCACCAGCACCCCCAAGTCCTTCTGGGCAGGGCTGCTCTCGGTCTGTTCATCCCCAGCCTGGGTTGGCACCAGGGGCTGCCCTGACCCAGGTGCAGCACCAGCACTGGGCCTTGTTAAACCTCATGAGATTCCCTTGGGCCACTTCTTGAGCTTGTCCAGGTCCCTCTAGACGGCATCCCATCCTTCAGGACTATTAACTGCACCACTCAGCTTCATGTCATCCGCAAACTTGGAGGGGAAGATGCCCTCAACCCCTTTGTCACTGCTGAAAATATTAAATAATACTGGTCCCAGTACAGACCCCTGAGGGACACCACTTGTCACTGACATACATTGAGACTCTGAGCCATTGATGACCACCCTCTGGATGTGACCATCCAGACACTTTCTTATCTATCTAATTGTCTACTCTATCAAATCTGTATCTCTCCAATTTAGGCTGTTTATCACAACCACCAAATATTAGCAAGCAGTGTTCAGCAAATATGTTCCAGTTAGTATGCCCTACTGACATATAATTATATTAACAAATCTCATGTTCTGAAATACAAATTCTAATCATCACATATGGGAAGAGTGGTTGGTAGTTTTCCAGTACATTGTTACAATTTATGATTGTATTATAACCCTCAAATATATGAAACAAATCTGAATTTTATTTTTCCTGCACTTAATTATTTAATCTTGATGACTATCCAAAACTGAGCCTGAAGCAAGAGTTTTAAGATTTGGATGCTGTATTTTTGACATGTTCAAATTAGATGCCTGATTGAAACTTTGCTTTTAAGGACAGAGATGAGCCATATAATCATTGAACAAATCCTTCAATTAGAGTACAGAAAATAAGAGTAAATGGCAGTTGCACTGAGAAATTTTAGCATGGATAGATCTGTGCTATTTTACTTTAAAAACACAGTAAATGAAATATAACTGGCCAAAACCAGTTAAGGTCTGTTGATATCTTCAAATACGTATCTTTGCCATTGTGCCATACCATTTTCAGAAGAATGCTCTTCAAACAGTTCTCAAGGTTAATTTCACAGTTACTCCCTCTGGCAGGGCAAGAAGATACAATTCTTTCTCCTTGCTAATTTTTTTCCCATCTTGCTTGGTATCAGCAAATTTTACTAATGCTAAATGTTTTCCTATTTTGTCAAGGCCACTGTTTGAATCTGTCTGTTATATTTTTAAAGGAAATACTGATATTTCAAAGAATATAGGAAAAAACATATTCTGCTTCTTGTTGGTAAGATTGCTGAGACTGTTTTATACCTTCAGTGACAACACCGTAGAACAAACTGGTGTGTTTCTCCACTTCTATTTCTGAGCAGTTAAAATTGAAGAGGATTTGCTTAAACGTGAGCAAAACTATTTGCCCCTTTGGCTGTATAACAGACTGAGGAGAAAATTAAATCTGTTAGTCACATGTCAAACATAAATTAGCTGTATAAACCTTAAGGTTTTACTTTGCAGGTCATGCCCATAAAATAGTCTTTTATTCCTTTTCTCATATTAGTAATTTTACTGAAATAAGACTATTCTTTTATGTGTAGTCTAGGACTAGATGTAGCAACGGGACTATATGTTCAGCAGTATTTTATTTTTACTTTTATTACTGCATGTATTTCAAGTTTAATCTGAACTTGTGTTCAATTAAGAGCACAAAAACTTTAATTAGGTCCTGCTGCTGTGAATTGCAACCCGCAAATCTTTACCCATTCACATCAGCTGAAGATTTTGTCTGTAGGAAGTGTGCTACTTTGCATTTGAAGCTACAAAATGTTTGGATATGCTATCACCATTTACTGATTAGTCAGGAAAATATCTGAAGTACTAGAAATCTTGTAAGCCAATCCATATACGTACAGGTGAGAGAAATCCTTACGTTCTATTAACAGATAGGCAGTTTTCCCCATGCATCTGGCATGCAATCTTTCTGAAGAAGTTTATCTAAGGACAGTAATAACATGTAATTCATATAAAATTATTGCATTACCTGTAATAAGAACTCAGGCAAAGATGACAGGGTTCATGAAGAATGAACATCTCACTTGCTGATATTTTATAGTAACAAAATACCTTCACATAGTAAACTGACGTAGAACTACAACAGCAATAGAAAAATAACAACAAAGGTTTTTGATGCTGACCACGCAGCTGCCTGGAGGCTGCGCAGCATCCTTAACTGCCAGAGGTGTCCTGAGCAGCAAAAGGGACAAGCAAGGAGCAGACTGCAGGTCGGTAGCAAAGTAGCAAAGGGTGGAGGCAAAGGAGGAGAGAGGGACTCTGCATGGTATTCCAACCCTTTATTCCTGGTCGGAGGGTCAGAGGCAGAAGAGTGCAGAAAACTGGTTACAGCCCGTTTTATACGGGGGCAGGGGAAGGCTGTGCAAAAGGTAACAACCAATAGGGTAAGGGCACGTAGGGGATAACAACCAATGAGACTGTCTCAGGGGAGGGTTCGATTTGAATTAACCTATGGGGTATCGAATACAGAAGAATTTTCCAGAACCTATGAATAAGCCGTGAGGTACGTACATAAACATAAAGGGATTACACAACTGGGGGAGAGCAATAGCAACATCATATGTGAACTAGATAACTGGAGGATCTTGGGAGTTTGCAACACGCTCACCCTAACCGTGGTATTAAACTTCGGTGCCTTGGTCTTCCTTGGACCACCATCCTGTGGTGTGAGTGGCTCTGGCCACGTGTACCGCAACAGGTTTTAATTTCACTATGCTGTTTAGCAGACATTACATTCTCCACTTCCAATACAGAAAAAAAAAAAACAACAAAACAGCCCATGGGGTTTGGACACGGTTACCAATTACACTGTTCTGGGACAAGACACAGAAAAATTAGTTATTCTGGCTATTTACACTTTGATGGTGTGGTTCTGCAGTCAAGCCTACTGATCTTGCTTTTGTTAAAATTAAGAGTCATTATTTCCCCCTTTTTTTCCATACACCTTGCTAATCTGGCTGCTAGATACCTTTTTTTTTAAATTAATCAATCTTTTATTAAAAAGTGATTTGATTTGAGTAGGGTTTGAGTAGGTACACCAAGAATCCAGAGCCACCACAGAACAAGCAGCAGAGGCACATGACTGTAATTCAGAAAATGAGCAGAGGTAGCAGTGCTCTGTTAAGGTTGCCTTGGCTGATGAAAAGATGCTGAGTATTTGGAAAGATTCAGAATTAACACAATGAAGGATTTCTTTCCATCAATATCTTTCTCTAGACTTCTACAAACATGAACAGTGAGGTTTAGCTTTGAACATGATCAATTCTCCAGTATTATCCTGTATGTACCAGTACTTTAATTAGTACTTAGTAATTAATTTAACACAAGTGCCAGTGGTTTAAATATTTCTGTCAATGATCAACTTAAAACATTACTTTTTTCTTCCTTCAAGACAGTCAGTCTGCAGGGATTTAAAATGAAAATTATGTAAGAGTATACTAAATCACTGAATTAACTCGAGTGATACACTCAGATCATACAGGAAGACATAGGTCAGATATGACAGTCTAGATCACCCATACAAACAATAAATAAGCATGAGTTAATGCTGTTTCGGGGAAACAAAAAAAAAAGAAAAAACCCCCAACAAATAAAAGCAAAACCCAGCCAAAACTAAAGGAAAGGAACAAACAAAAAGCCAAAATTGCCCAAACCAAAACCAAAAGAGCAAACAAACAATCTTCCCAAATCAAAAACAAATGAACAAAATCAACCCCCCCAAAAAATCACTTCCCTCCCAAAAAAAGAGCAAAAGCCACAACTGCAGGGGAAAAAATATGATACTAAGTAAAATATTTAAAAGAATAAGGTGCCTTTCCACTTTAAAAAGAATTGAGGGGTAGAAAATCTTTTGAGGTAGATAAAAAAAAATTTGTATTGGTTAATATGTATCAAGTGGAACTTAAAAATAATCGAGCAGCATAACTGAGTTTAAAAAACCAAATAATTCAGTTGGTGGTCTGAATTTCTGAATTTGCCTCTGTACAGCTGAGCTGGGTTTCAGCTTTGATTTGTAAAATACTGGTGCTTCATTCATTATTCAGTTAAAATGGAGGAAAAAAAGCCCTAAGATTATGAGACTTCCTAGAGTTTGGTGTTTTCATTGGGAATCTTTCACTGACTTCAGGGAACAGAGAATCAGATCTCTGAATGTGAGTTTGTTTCTGTTTCACATGCTGCTTCATGCGGTTTGCATAGAATTGACTTCCTTCACCCTACTTGGCCCAGAAAAAAACCAGTTTTGAAGGCCAACTTCTTTTAGTTAAGGTGCTTGCCAACTTCATTCTTTCACATGCAAAATATACAAGCTTTATGTATACAAAAAAATACAAAGCAACAACTTTGACCACTACCATTCATGTCAGTAGCATATTTTTTATATATATTTTGTATTTGGTATATTTTCCTAAAATAAAATTGCACAGGTCCTACTTTTAGCTAAACATGTGACACTCTAGGCACTGGGCAGTGAAGTAACTTACAACCCTTAAAAACTGAAACTGCTCAGAACATTATTATATGCAACTTCTGAAGGATAATAGAAATATTATGTACATCTTAGGTATTTTGAAGTTATGCTTTCCATTATAAAATTTACCACAAAACCTAAAAATTATAGTAATTTTATTACATGTTTTTTCCATGTAATTATGTTATGTTGCAGCATAAACTTAAAACTTGCAACTTGATTGGGTCATAATTTAAATTCAGCAGTTTTATCTGTAAAACCTTTACAACTTCTGTGGTCTTTTGTTAAGAGGCTGTGTGTTGATTTTTGTTTGGTGAAACTCACAGGGCGATGTAGGACTGTAGTTTCATTTAAAAAGGTTCATAATTAGAAAGACCCTGAATAGTTTCCATTAAGCTCATTAAAAAGTGAAAAAAGAAATTAATTCATTTTTCATGCATGAAGTGCAAAATAAAAGACATGGTGTAGGTGAAAACAATAAGAAAATTAGTTTCACAAACTAGTGCTGACACTTGGTCAGCATGATGGGAAATACAATTAGCCCCACAGCAATCTGTCAAGATAGTTCTTGTAGGTACTATTCAAAGATGAATTTTAAAAAAAGCTTTCTAGAAAGTTACTAAAAATTTTGTATATGTATGAGCAAAGCAGTATTGCAGAGTATAAAGCTAAAGATACTTGTTTGAAAAAGTAACAATGGGTGTTGTCAGCCTTGATTAATCAGACACAAATCATCTTCTCAGTAGTGAATGAATGGAGACATATAAGCACTGATTGTGTGTGAAATGCCTTGAAAGCAAAAGAAAAGTAGGTCCCATTTTAAATAAGAAGAAATTGGAAGACAAAAAGGCCACAACCCACTTCTAAATAATGTTGCTCTACCTGATGTCAGATACATACCTACCATAGGGCAACAAATTAAGAAACATTAAAACAAGATCCAGTGCTTAAGAAGGAATGTTTCTCTCTTAGACAGAGAGGAAAAAAAAGGAAATTGAAAATAAAAATTAAAATATTTCTTAGAGCAAGAAAAAGAATGCATCACATGCCTACATCACAAAGTGCTTATGCGTTAGTCCTAAAATAGAGAGTTTACAATTTAGACCACTGCAACCTAAACTCTAGAATATAGCAACAACAATTCTGCAAAATATTTTTAAAGCTATCTTCAGAATGTCCATTTTAATTATACTCATTCATAATGCTAGAGGAGTTAAAGACAGAAATTTATTGAAATGACACATATATCTATACAAACACACAAGCACCAATCATATCATCAGGTCATCAAGAATGTAATTCCTTGTGGATGATAAACATGTCTGAAATTGTACCTATACTCATCATGTTGCAAATCAAAAATGATCCACTGATCCAACAAAAAAACCTTAAAAGTATGGAACTTAAGAGAATGGTGAGAAGATAAGAGTGTGTGTGTGGGCATATGGTCAATTGTGAAAGCCACCACTATAAGCTGACAGATCCCTTTCCAGTTAACATTTATCTTCCATCTGTATTTAGAATATAGTTAGTAATCCACATAAAAAACACATTGTCATTTCTTGTCTTCCTCCATTCAGACTGCACAGAATGTGAAATTATGAATTAACATTTCAGTTTTAATTCAGATTTTAAGGTAGAAGGTCTAGCAAATACAATATCTAATGTAATATAATACCTTATACACTTAAAATGTATAAGGAATCCATCAGAAAAGGCCTATGCCTGTAATATCCAAAGTTTTCTGAGAAATACCATTTTAAAAATTTGAGCTTAGTTTGATTGTAAATGTTATCTTGAGCTAACCATTCAAAGTGCTACTACACTTTCAACTTCTAAAAACAATGCCTCCAACCTAATAATACTTTTCCACGGTGCTAGACAGGTCCAGTGAATTGCATTCCAAACTATTTTGTTTCAAAGCTACAATTCAGGCATTATATGTCATGAGGCTGATAGAAGATAAATCTAGAGCTTTCACTGACATCTGCATGTCACAGCCCAGTTAGTGTTCCCTTCTGTCTTCATCTATTCTGTAACAATCATTCATGGAAGCACAGGTTAGAAATGGTTTAGATGAGCAACCTAGAATAGCTTATAATGTCAGAAAGGAGCTGTTCCAACAGAGCACACAAAGATTGGCAGCTACAAATTGTTACATTTCCCTGGGG
>WEIT01033153.1:0-15811 GCA_013389985.1 Dryoscopus gambensis
CATAGTAAAGGAATTATTGCAGCTATACCACATGGGGACATGCAGCTTCAAAAATGCAGGTTTGCAAAATGCAGCAATCGGTAACTATAAAATCCAGCAAAAATTACTCAAACATGTAAGAAAAATACCTATTAGAGATTTCTAGCTATGATATGGAGATCACTGTCTCCTAAATATCAGGATAAACTCCATGAATGGAATGTTACTCCTTTATATAAAAACCAAGTAAGAACATGATCACTATCTATTTCACAGACTCCTTGCATGATACAGATGATAACTACAGAAGACATCCCATCTGTGACGTAGTTTCTGGATGAAACTCAATCAGTTCAGTACTGACTTAGTAACTTTTTTTCTTATATACACAAGAGAAACTTATTTTCACTTAATACAGGTAGTGTCTGCGCTCTGTCAGCTTTCTGTGCTTTTTGAACTAGCCCAAAAACACCAAGAGAAAATCAAAGCTGGAGGTGGTATCTGCTTTTAACCCTGTCAGACTTCAGCAAGCATATTCTGAAGAAAAAATAATACTTTTCTTGTGTTTTTCACAAATAAAGAAAAGCAGTTGACAGACTACACTATGAAAAAAAGGAATGAGATAATGCTCAGTTTCATCAATACACACTGAAAACAAGTATTTTCAGAGTAGCACCATTCTTCTAATGGCCTTTGAAAATTTTTGCATGGGCATGAAAATGTACTTATGGTTCAGTCAAATTGATGTTGTTAGATTTGATGGGATTTTTTTTAAAAGAGGGAATTTAGGAATTAAAAAAAAAAGCAGCAGACCATCACATACTAGTACACTTGAAAATTTTAGAATAAAAGATTATGCAATTTAATGGATGCTCATAATTTTAAATTTAACACAGAGGAGCCTCCTGTTCATCAAAATTCTGAGAGACAAAACCCCCAAGTAAATCTTTTTAATATTTACTGTCACTCGCACTCACTAAGTACAAGTGACATCAAATATTAAACTATTGCATTTTAATTGCCTAATTTAAGAACTAAAAAGTTTCCTAAGTGCTTACAGATATATTAAAATTCTTAAAAACTTTTATTTGAATAAACTTCTCAAGCTTTAAATCTCTACTTACCGAGAAAGTGTTGATTTCCCTGAACCTGGTAGGCCTCTTAAGATTAGAAGCAATTTCTGTGAACAACTGAATCTTTCTTCAGATAACTGCAATGAAGAAAAGCTGTGCATTCCTTCTGCACTGTCAGCTTTTGGATCCTTCCAACGTTCTTCTCCAGTTTCACAGAAACCATTACTTTGGAGTCCATTCTGATCATTATTTCCATTCCTGAAGACCTGAGTAGTATGGATGTTCATATGACCAGAATAGTTGGTATTTTGATCAAGCAATCGACTATGACTGTTGATATCAGTATTTCCATGGTAACGATGATAATGTTCGTAAGAAAGCCCCCCATTCTGAGAAGAGAGAGCGTTTGGGATTTGTGGTGGGGGATTAAATATCTGAAAATGGGATTGATGGTTGAATCTAGGAGGAAGAAGTCCCTGAGGTTTTCTGAAAGATGCTCTCGTCTGCCAAGCAGGTCTGAATTCAGGCACTGAGCAGTTCCAGGCATCCACTTGGCTATTAAAGGCATTTTCAGTTTTCCAGCCACCTGTCTCCACAACTGATTGCTGCTCATCACTTGCTTTCTGACTGTTCTGTTCCCCCAAAAAACACTGTCCATTCTCGTAAAATGGCTGTGGACTGCCCAACAATACAGGCTGATAATTCTCTTCTGAGCTTTGACTACAGTTAAATGGAGAGTGTTGTTCCTGAGAAACTTCAGTTTCTTTTTCCTGAAGATTAGTATCTAAATTTTCATTTTCCAGCTGGTGAATTTCTTTGTAGAACTGGTCCAGTTCATCATCTATTTCTGGTACACTGGCAGAAACAGCCTGCATCTTCTTCCCCTCCTTTTTTTTAGATCTGTTTTCATGCAATTCATTCTCATCTCCTCCATTGTTCCTAGCTTCACTGCAATTTCCAGATTTGTCCTGTTTGTTACTTTCGGCAGGCTTGTAAATAGGTCCTATGAAGTCTTTGCTTGTAAAAAAGTCTTCATCTGATTCGTTTCTATTTACTGAGAATGATGTACTGCTTTTTTCAATATTATCTTCACCAGCATTATTTGTAATAAAAGGGTCTTTCTCTTCTTCAACGTTAGAGTAATTTATTGATGCAAATGGTGGATTTACATTCTGCACAGTTTCTAAATCAACCGGCTGACAAAGTACTGGATTATTTTCAGGGAGAACTTCATTCAAGGATCCCAAGACATCAGTAAGTATTTTCTCTTGGTTCTGCATTTCATGTTGCCCTTGTTTATCTAAGGCACACATAGGTATCCAACTGTTTGATTTCTTCTCAACATCCACTTTCTCCTGAGTACCTCTGTTATCATCATCAGGGAGTTTCTCACAAGCCCCTTCCGTTGACTTCATTATTTTAGAAGATGGTTCAATTCTGATTTCGTCCTGACACTCCAAGAGCCTTACTGTATTTTCAGCATGAAGCATCTAGAAAAAAAACGAATACATTATCAGCACGCACATTTTTTAAGTAAAGTATAAAAAAAGCTGAAGTTATTCAGGCCTATGACATCACACCCTCCATGGTCACAACTAGGATGTACTCACCCAGAAGAAAAACAGACATCACCTACCACAAGTATGGTTTAAACAAGACTGTTACATTATTTATGGCTCATCTTCATTTTAGTAAAAAACTAAATTAGTGCTGTGTCAGTCCAGCAGTCACAGTTTATGATATGCCTTAAAAAATTTACAAATCATATTTTAAAAACGTGACTATTTGAAAAATTAATTACATCAACAATCTCTGACCTATGTTACTACTGTTATTACTGTTCTCTACTATCTGTGTTATTCCACCAAGTGTTTGAAATCTTTTAAAGAGAAGCATATGCCAACTTCCAGTGCACAGACTGATGCCTGACATCACTACTAACGTGACCAACAAAAATGCAAATACTTCAACCATGAGGATTGTTTTCTGTGACATGAAGCAAACTCAGCTAACTCATTTAACACCAATCAAACAGGTGTTGGGTGACATTTGTAATTTAGAACTAGTCAAGAAAGACTTAAAAACAAAACTGCAATCTGTTACTATGGTTCTGGTTTTGGAACTACTAAAGACTTTTGCTACGGACCAAGACCACTTGCTTGTATGTCTTATAAAATTACACACACAAAAAAAAAAAAAGAGAAAAAAAGGAAAAAATATCCCTGTCCCAAATAGATTGCATTCTAAGAATTAAACCAATAAGTTCCAGAAAGGTTCAGAGATGAGCTATTACAAAGCAAGATGGCACTAACCACTGTGACATTATCCATCTATTAGTCTGGATTTCTTGGATTTTGAAGTCTACACAGTACACCAAAAAGAACAAATTCTTCCCCTCCAAATAAATGCAGTTTCAAACAAGAAAGACCATGTTTCTCCTACTGAGGGGTTTATTCCATTGTTTTCTGAAACATTTCAACTTTCTAGGAGTAAATATTAACAAAATGTCACATGTTCTTCGTCCTGGATGAGAAAAGAATTTTTTTCTTTACCTGAAAAGAAACTGTAGGTAGTGTTATGGGAAGATTTGTAAGTAACCATTATCCTGTCATGTTCACTTGCAAAACTGACAAGAAAAGGCACTTTCTCACCTACCATCCAAAGGAAGAGAAATCTGCCATTCTCAATCTCAAAATGTCTACACGAAGGAGATTTTACTGTCCGCACTTGACTTTAGTTCCTGGAAGAAAGTACTACTGTCAGAACGGGAAGAAACATGGCCATGCAACTCTCTCTTCCTCAGAATCAGTACAATGTTCTCGCCTCCTCCCAAGATACATGAGTTTTATGCATACCTCCAGCTTCTTAGTTCTTCATTTTTGTACATTAGAAAGCAAGTATGACATTACTACTAATCCCTGAGTCTATCCCCACCTATAAAAAAAATGTTACTCTGCCTCCACTCAAAAACAGTATTGGGGGAAAAAAAGTTACTTTATTAGCTTCTATAGCCTCATCTTCTTCTGGGATGGTGTTTAAGCAGACCCCATTTCCTGACGTGGAATTAAAACAGCAAAAATGTGAACACTTGTTGCGTGACAAGATCTCCAATGACAGAGAATTCTGGTCTGTGACTGTCTCACATAGGAATATCCTTCCTTGCTAAACTCTTAACACACTTTCCCTCACTAATCTTGGAGAGAGTGGAGCTGCATGCAAAAAACATATCCACCTGCGTCCTTTGGGAGGACAGAGCAAGTATGCTCAAGGAAACCGCAGTCTTTCTGACACTCGCTTCTTGAATGGGACAAGCCTGGGGTTTAGATCATTTCTGTAAATAACTGGCTGTAAGCACTGAACCTGAGCCAGCACACGGGATACCAGACTTATTTACCACTTTAACTGACCTGTTTCCATCCAGAAGGTTCAATCAATTAACTAACCCAAGGCCTTGAACTCGACCTGCACAGTAGCTTTCCCAAAGGGAAAAATAAGGCCTACATGGCAGAACCTACAGACAGGGGAATCGGCTGGCTTTCCTCGCACTGTGGGTACGGCGGTCACAAGGCGTATAGCCCAGCGCCCCCCACACGGCGCCAGGACACACCTGGAGCCGGGGGAAGCAGGCGCTGCTCCCACACCGGGCCGGCAGCGGCGTGTCCGAGGTGAAGGCGCGGCCGCCGGCCCCATGCCTCGGGGAGGTGTGTCAGCCGCCTCCTCCCGCCCTTCCCCACGGTGCAAAGCCCACTCCTCTCCCCCACACACAAACACTTCCCTCAGCCCGGCGCCCACGTCACACAACCTCAGCAACCGCCGGCTCCTGCGCGCTGACACCGCCATCCCCATGCTGCCTCTTCCCCGCCCGGTGGTGGCACAGGTCGGTGGGAGGAGCGGTGGTGGCGGAGGAGAAGCGGCTTCCTTTCGCGGCCCGGCCGAGGAGCAGCAGCCGCCGCAGCCACACGGGGCGGGGGGACACGAACCTCAAGGCAGCNCCGGCGCTCCCTGCCCGGCGGGAAGTGCCGGGGGTCAGCGCCGGGCAGCGGGACTTAGGCTGTTTTATCTTCCTTCGGGGGTTGTCTTCTCAGCATGTTGGGAAGTTTGTTTTAGGTGGCATTCTGTTTATGTGAGGGAACAACAACGAAGTTCCGATGAGGATTGTCCCTAGTGTAAAAGCTGCCCAAGTTTCTTAGACGTGTGTTGTACTTAACATGGATTTGCAACTTTCCCTCCTGCATGTGTAAAGTAAAATTTTAATATGACGTAGCTACTTTTTTTTTTCAAATCTTGTGATGCTACGCAAGGCAAACCACTTTTTTCCTAAAAAATTCCCCAGTCTTCTAACAGTAATTCCTCAAATTTCATCAGTGCACACAAGAGCTCCAGTAAGCGATGCGCCCATTCTAAGTACCTGCAACATTTATTCTTTCACATCACCCAAATGGGTTATGAAGGGTTTAAATTATGTGGTTTATAAAGTCACTGAAATTAGTTTATTTGCTACGAATAGTACAAAGAAAACTGGTCAAATCCACTGGTGAGGCATTCCTTCCAGTTACCCCCTGCAGCCAAAGCATAGTCTCCTTTCCTGTGCCAGGTGATGGCCTTGTGCTGTTGAAAGGTATGGATGTGTCTTTGGTAGCATTTTAATCTAGATCAGAAGTGAGCTATTAAGGTGAATCTCCCAGCTTGGCATGCTTTGTTAAGATTAGTGCTCTTCCAGTTTAAAAGCCAGTGAGATGTGTATTGCATGAATGCCGCAATAGTAGCAGCAAATATTTTCCCTAATTGATTTTTTTTATAATGGTGCTGCACTAGTTAAACAGACATTGCCAGCACTGCAGCCACAGCTGGGAAACCTGTGGGCACCTTCTAAGGAATAAAGGTGGCACAACTATGTCACTCAATTTCAGCGCGGAAAAAAATTGTGCGAATTCTCCTGGTAGATAGGAACAGCCCTGTATTTAGACATGGCCTGGCTATGGCTTTGGGACCTGCATTTTGAACCATTTTGTGGAATCCACTGTCAAAGAGACAAATTCTAAATCTGTTTTGAAGTAAATAAAAATTCAGAGGGAACTGGTCGTTGCTGTTATAAGGAGTTCTTTCAGGCAAGAAAACAGAAAATATGAGGAACTGACCTTTGGTACCAAGAAAAATGTAGTGACACAGGATATAGAAAAGTGAACATAATTGCAAGTTGTTGGACTATTTCTAACACGAGTATTTTGCAAATAAAAGGGGCTATATTGCTTTGTTCTTCTAGCCTTTTCCATGAGATTTTCTAAAAATAATGAGGCTAGTGCCTAATTTTAATATTAGGAAAATATTTTGCCACTAAGATTCTCAACTTCTTGGACAATTCTTTTCTAATAGTAATATTTAATCCAAAAGAAAAAAACTATTTTCCATCCGAAATAGCAATTATGGGCTTCCCTACACAAGCTAAGTCATAAAACACCCAAGTTAACCATTTAGAGAGAGTAAAAGTGCTGCACATGGACCTTTTGAAGGTAGTATCTGGAGATCAGAGCTCTCAAGCACTTCGTGTTGTGTATGTAGTAATTGTCTCAGATGTATTTAATTTGGGGAGTTCTCTTATTCCTTGTACCTAATTAAATAAGCCACAAGTTATAACTGGCAGCGCCCCAATGTCAGCTTTTCAACCTCATTGAGTGTAATAAAATACACTTTCCCTGATGATCTTGTTACAGCTGCTACAGCTCCTGTATGGGAATTAGGTAGCACATGGGACGTCTCTTGCTTGAGCCAAACCTACAAGTATTTCCCTCATATTCCTTGTCTTGCGCTTGATGATAAAAGAAGTTCCATTGGAAACACTGTCAGGAGAAGCTGATAGGGTAGGAAAAAGCAGTGTCCAAGAGGTCGAACATTGTAACAGTGAAAATATTTACAAAGAACCATTAACAGATCATGGTTGTTTCTTTGTTTTCAGGAGTCTGAATTTTATAATTTCATTTTTACATATGTTTATAAAGTTACTCAGAATGCTACCATGTACTGCTACTATGTGTCACCCAAACCATGTTCCTGTAACATGCATCTGTGATTATGGTGTAAGTGTCTCGCAGAGGTAAAAATCTAAGAGTGAGGTAGTGTTATTGCATAGGTAACAAGTTACAAAAAAATTATCTATTCCTGTTTTACTAGACATTTATTACATCACCTTCATATTATTTGATGAAATGTTGGCTTTAACTGATCTAAGAGAAGAGTGAAAGGAGAATTTTCCACCTTATGTATCAGATTTTGATTCAGTTTTCCAAGTGTCTTGTAAGTTGAAGTTGATTTGAACCTTACAGATCACATCAATTTATACACATATGGGAAGTGAATAATGTTCTTTGAAAAAAAATTAATTTGATGTTATGTAACCTGAGTGTTTGAACTTGCAAATGGAGCATTTTCTCAGAATATTTTTTGCCTTTGATTTCCTAAATTAAAAAGGGAAAATGGTAACTGACCACTTTGGAAGATCATCCTGATTCCTTTATGGTTCACTGGTATAGTTAATGCTTTAGATGGAATGCAGAGATCTCTGATACTTGCACCAAACTAAGTAGTTGCACTAACATGCTGCTTTCTTGTGCATGGGCCCAATTTCAGGTTCTGGAGGAAAAAAGCTTTAAGTTACAATTTCAAATTATAGATAAACCACCCCAAAATGAAACTACTGCCAAAGAAAGTGCTTCTGCTCCTCTTTCCTGCCCGTGGTGATGACTAATTGCTGTCCTGCCTCCTCTCAGCTGGTGGCTTTTCTTCTTGTTTGTGAACTGGGTATTTTTAATAAAAGCATCATACTACTCTTTTGTGTATAGAAAGGTTTCCTTTAAATTTGCTTCCAGAAACATTTTAGATAAAATTTTCTGAAATAACTCAGCCTAAAGAAGGTAGCTGGCATGAAAAATATTAATGCAAAATATTAAATATTGTTAGTGGAATAATAAATTGCTGGTTATGCCTTTTAATAGAAAAGATCAGGCAAATTTAATATAAACAGAATGATGAAACTCCATCTGTTATTAAAAGGGGAGGAAAAAAAGTATCCAATGGGCGCTACTTGAGATTGGCTCTTACATTTAAGGGTTAGTGAGGAATGATAGCTCAATCATTTAGATCTTGTGATCTTGTTATCAGACTTGACATAGCAAAGTGCTCTTTCTTCTCATAACACTGTTCTTCTAGTAACACTTAAATATAGCGTGTATTTGAGTTCAAGAGGACTAGTTACAGAGTTAGATTTAATTATGCCTCTTTCTAGAGGGCCTTCAGTCATAGTTTGTCTTGTCACTCTACTAAATCTTGTTTGAAAAAGTGAGGCTTCAGGATGATTTAAGAAATACTGTTGCATAGTTCTTTGAATTTAAATCGAACTATCTCTAGAGAGACATTCTGGTGAACTTTAAGGGGACTGGTTTACTCAACAAACCAGGAATGTTGCTTGCCAAATTGTTTTTCTGAAGGTTTTATATGGCAAAGAGGAATTCTGGTGTGTAAATGCCACATCGAAGTTTAACTTGTAAAAATCCAGTAAGAGTTTTTTACTTATTAATTTCCACAGATAATGTGGAGGTTTTTATTTTCAAACTTCAACTTGAAAATTAACTTAAGAATTAGAGTTTTGGTAAAGTTATATATTTTTACAAATAAAAAAAATAATTTCAGGTAGCCTGCTGGTTATGTGAGAGAGGAATATTTTTTGATATATTCAACAGATTGTAGCAAATGATATTTAAGCCATGGCTAGATTAGTATTTTTTTTTTACTATGATATAATTAGTTTGTAATTTAAATATTGTTATTTGATTCCCTTCTGGTACTGGATGAATCCTTTTGGAGATAAAAATAGTGGGAAAAAATAAAAGTAACACTTATTAGTTTATTTTGGAGGTTCTTGAAACCTTTCATTTAATGTTTTCTCTGAAATCTGCACGATACATAGATTTTTTCCTTCACAGTAAGGCACCTGTTCTGTGATTTAGGTCTCAAGTACTACAGCAAAGCAGAACTAAAAGAATGATGAGGTTTAACTTTTAAGATGGAGCGCTTTAGAAAATATAACAACTGCTGGCCCACAACAAAGCTGAGCTTATGGGTTGTGAAAACCAGCCAAGGAAACAGGATTCTGAACAATTCATGTCTTTCAAAGTAGAGCATGGGGAGTTTCTAGGAAGCTGACACTCAAGGTGAAGGTCCAGTCATTGCTTAGTCTGCAGGACTCTCTAAATAGTATCTCCCATTTACATAAAAATGAGGGAGATTGAGTGTAATGCCGTCAGTAGACTGAAATTCAATGGGACGTTAAAGTAAGTAGCTTTAAACAGAGGGCAGACAATGGAATGGTAAAAGCAAAGAGTGTGAGTAGAAGAAAGAAAGCACCAGATAGAGCAACTAAAAAATACCCAGCATTTTACGGAGCACAATGCGTTCAAGTATTTAATTCTTAATATACTAATGCTTAAACAAGAGGTAGAAGATGATGAAATACTACAAAAGCTTAGTGCAACATGCTTAGTTATTGCAAATTGACATCCCCTCTGTTTTGTCAACTTCTTGTTCATTTTAGCCACTCAGCTTTTACCTAAAATTACTTGTATTTGATTTCTTGAACCTGAACAAGTGAGACACTCACTTTACAAATATAACTTAGAGTAGAAAGTTCTCAATTTTTTCACATTTTGTGATGCGAATGGCATTGCTTAGGAATATTCAAGTTATGTACTATCCTCTCCCACCTCCTATCCTACATCTCAATTAAGGATGGAGAACACTTAAATCAATTATAGGTAACTCAGAGGAGAAACTAATTTAATTCACTGACATACTGAACTAATCACTAGGGAAAGAAAGACTGCTGGTACAGACTCCCAAAATACTAATTCACTACTGCATTCACTACTGTCATACCTGTCTGCAAGGCACTGAGGGAAGAATAAATTTTTTCCCCTTACTACTGTGATTTTTTAGATGCTGGCTGCCATAGGTTATACTAGTGCTAAGTTGTAGGAATACATTGTGCAAAAATGGTCAGCAAGAAGATTCCCTGACATTTAGCAGCAAAGCAGCTATTAAGTCATACTAGAATGAAGAAAAACCTATAAAAGCGAAAAAACAAACAAACAAACAAACAAACAAACTTGTATTAGAAGCTGTAAAGGTTTATGTATCAATGCTCTCTAACCTATTCCTATCAGATGGCAAGATGGTTTGATTTGTTAAGGCGTAAAGGAAACACTGATTGGTAGCAAAATACGCATCATCACTTCTTGACTGCAGTGAAGAGACAGATTCTGTTTTAGGACATTAAAATCTAGATGATGTTTTTGCTTCTGTGGCTACTGTAACATGAAGCATTTTATTGTTCTCTTCCCATACATGTCTCCAAAAAGGCAACAACATCTTTAGGAAGAAGTCAGAGATAAAGATACATCTACAGCAGACTCGAGATGATGTTTTGTGAGCGGGTAATGCTTCTTGTTTCAATAGACCAACTTACTTTAGTAGGTCATTTAATCTTAAAGGTGTCCCACTGTAGCTATTACCTATTTAATGAAAAAAGCAGATGAGTAGGAGGAGTGAAAGGCTTTCTGCATTCCTTGCCCTGAAGAATAATATAATAGCCTCATATCCTCTCTAGTTTTGTTCTTGTTTTTTGTTTGGTTTGGTTTGCTTGTTTTTGTGAAATACCATATAGTACTTAATGATTCTTGTCTTCTTATTAGAAAACAGCCACGAGACAGGCACAAATAGGTATTTCTGGTAGAATCAGACTTGTTAGCTCTAAGATCAAAGTGGTACTTTTAAACTTCAGAATTTATAGTGCACGTATATTAAAGCTAGTAGATTCTGAGCATCACTGTCTTATTCAGCTGTTTGATTTTTGTTTACGAGGAGACAGTGTTGGAAACAGCACACACACAGACAGTAAGAGACTAAAAATTCCAGTCATCTAAAGTCACTGTTTCCATGTGGCTTCCTTGCAAATTACTTAAGAGACATATGAGATACTAAAATTAGTTGCAAAGTTAACTCACATTCATAATAGTATCAGCTATTTAAAGAGGAACACCAATAAACGAACTGATTTTCCTTTCTCTGAGACAAATCACTACACCTGCAAGTAGGAAGTCTCCCTCCTACATGGCAAAAGCCCCTTCCAGTGTGAAGGGCTCAGCATATAAATGACATATATTTAATCTGTTTTGCTAGTAAAATACTTCTGATGAAATTGTTTTAGAGTACAATTAAAGTAGAAACAAATGGAAGTGAAAGGTCTTTTTATCTGTGCTGGAAACAAAAATATCATTTTCACAAACATGCTATATTAAGAAAGGTAATTTAGGTAAGTGTTGGGAAAAAGGGGGAAAAAGGCACCCTCTATTTCTTAAACTTTTTCAATTTTCACTCTTCTGTCTTGATTTTGTCCAAGCCATTTATAGAAGGAAAAAAAAGCCACTCTAGAATTAATTTAAATGATTTTGGATAATTCATGTAATCTTAGAAATCTAACTTGTAGTTCTCATTTATATAAACCCCTCATCAACTGGCCTCTATTCAAACTCTTTGTTGCTTGTGTTGTCCCTTCATCCAACTCTGTTGAGGACTGTATGGGAGGATTTACTCAAAAATGTACTCTTAAGCCACATAATGAATAAAGGTAGAGAAGTTGATAAAAAATTCTCAACTTACTGCTATCAAAAGCAGGTGTTCTTGCTGTGTAGTCCCTCCCTTCTTCCTTGTGTTAGATCACCCTCCTATGAGCTTGACTGAGCTTGCTATCCAGCACAGAGCTTTATAACATGGCTAAGCTAAAAAATTTTCTTCTCCTTGGGGGAAAAAAACCAAACAAACTGAAACAAAAAAGATTTTGCTCCCTCCATTCTATTACTTGTTCTTCCTGGAATTATAAGATTTTGTTGGGCAATTTTAATATTTCACTGTAGTGAATCGACAGGGATTGCTGAGGGCTACTGCATTAAGTCATTCTAGGACCCAGCTTTCTTCCAACCTTTTTTCATCCCGCAATGGGATGCTGGGGTGGTTTGAAAGTCTATATATCCCTTCCCATCTGTCAGCTTTCTTCCTGAGTTCCTTGCCTGCTCAGTCCTGTAGGGTATATCTTAGAGCTCTAATTTAAATAAAGGTATCACTGCGAAATTTAGGATGTTTATTCAGTTTTGCAGTATCCTAGAAGTTGGTATGTCTTCACATACTTCCTTGGTTCAAATCCATGTGTGAAAAAAATGGAGGGACTTTGAAGGCAAAACATACGGAGTCATACATACAAATGCCTCAGGGCTGATGTAAGGAGGAAAGAGACACAGTAAAGAAGTTTAGTGAATCTTCTGGTGATAATATTACCTTGACAGTTGTTCCTACTTACACTGAAAGGCCAATACCATAAAAGAGTATGATCACAGGGCCAATGGATAAACACAATGTGTTGGAAAAGGGCCAGCATAGTTTCTGTGAAGGGAGATAGTGACACAATTACAGACTTCCAGCATGTTTGTGAGTCAGGAAGTGCATGGACAAGGACAAACCAGGGAGATACTTATATTTTCAAGGAGTATTTGTGCAGCTTTCTTACTAAAAGCTGTCATACAAAATTGCCATGGAATTGAAGTAAATGTCCTATGCTGAGTTGGAAATGTGGTTGAAGAATTGAAGCAGTGTACTTTTGGTTACTTTCTAGGGTGGAGAAAAGTCATCAAATCTCTCTCCCAGAAATGTTTGGGCTTATTTAAGTTGTTTTATGCAACAATCTTTGATTTTTATCAATGACCCAGAAAAGGGGGTGCACACAGAATGATACTTGCATGACGTTAAACCCTTTCAGGTAGTTAAATGCTGTGCTGGTGTAAAGAACTTCAGAAGGCCTCACAAAAATGGATGAGTAAAACAATAAGCTTTGAGAAGTAGATCAGGGTTAAGGCAAAGGATAGAATTACCTGTTAAACCTGGAAGTCTAAAATAATGAAATCTTGAAGTTACTGTTGTCAGCTCTCTGAAATCTTTAACTGAAACTGCAAGAGCAACCAAAAAAAACCCCGCCTAAGCAGCAGAGATGTAAGGCGTCATCAGGAACAGTACTGAGGGCAAGACAAGGCAGTTCGCTGCTCTGTGGGAAATCTCAGTGTACTCCTATCTTGAGTACAATGCACAGTTCTGGTCTGCAAGGACACAACGAACTTAAAGAATGAATTGAAAAAGATAACTAAAATGATCCCAGGGGAGAGACTGTCAGTATGATAAAGTAGGAACTAAAAGGCCCTTGTCACTGCAGTCTTCTGTTTTCACACAATGTTTTTACAGACAGAAAGCTCTGAAAAGAATACTGCTGTTTAGGGTGTTCTTTGACTGTGTTCATCATTGTCACTCAAACACAGATGTGAAAAGTGTCTTCAGCTCACACAGTCTGGAGCACAAGTCTTATGAAGAGCAACTGAGGGAGCTGGGGTTGTTTAGTCTGGGAAAACGAGGCTGGGTGTGTCATTGCTCTCTACAACTGCCTGAAAGGAGGTTATAATAAGGAGAGGATCACTCTCTTCTTCCAAGTAACAAGTGGCAGGACAAGAGGAAATGGCCTCAAGTTGTGCCTGTGGAGGTTTAGGATATTAGGAAAAAATTCTTCACTGAAAGGATGGTCAAGCACTGGAACAGACTGTCCAGGGAAGTGGTGATGTCACCATCCCTAGAGGTATTTAGAAGACAGGTATTGTGGCACTTGGGGGCATGGTTTAGTGGTGGACTTGGCAGTGCTGGGTTAATGGTTGGACTCAGGGATCTTAAAGGTCTTCTTCCACTTTAAATGATTCTATGATTCTGTGTAAAAGATCTGGTCTTTGAAGTTCTGTGGCACTGACATTCCCTGTACATCCTACTGCAAGCAAAATATTTATTTTGCACAGATATTTTTAGTCTTTCTCACGTATACAGTTTCTGTAAGTAACTCAACTCGCCTGCACTCCCAGGGGGTGGCAAATCCCCTAAAATTTAGCAAGGCTGCTTACAGTCACCAGTTCCATGTGAGATGCAACATTTCTCGTGGGGAAGCCTTAGCCTGCCCTCGAGACACAGCCAGGGCTGGCACAGCTTGCACTGTGCAGCTCTTTCCTGGTGGGACCGCACGGAAAAGGGAGTGGGTGCGTGTTACCCTCTCCCGTAGGCAGAGCATTGGTTCCCTTAACTCTCCAAGGCGGTGAGCGAGCAGCGGTGGCGGACGGGCTCCCTCCGGAGGGCCGCGCGCGCTACTGCGAAACGTGCTGGGAAAAGGACGAGGGAAGAGTCATCTCTAAAACGCCGATCCCCAAAATCGTGAAGGGTCCCGGTGCAGGCGGGAAGCGAGGGCGGAGCGTGCCTGGGGGAGGTCCCGTTATTCAGCGCCCTGTCCCGCTCCGAGGGGCGTCCGCAGCTCCTGGCGTCCTGATCAGGCGCTGGAAGTGGTACCACTGTGACCTGCTCCATCAGAAAAACGGAGCAAAATGCTTGCATACGGAGTATCTCAGCCCACTGGTTACTTTCACAGTCATACTCTGGGTTTTGCGATTTCAGTAGCTGTGTTAAGAGAGTTCAAATAGTGTTTCAGTTTTCTGCTGGTTTGTAAGTATCCCTGCACACATGTGCAAATACTCCACTGGCAAAGGATATGTTCCCCAACCTAAGGCTTTATACTCGGTGAGCCCAGACAGGCAGCAATAGGGGAATTGAGGGGAAATTGTTCAACCTGCATCAAAAAGTTTTATCTTGACTCCAAGTCCAGGCTCCTTCCCAATATATAATTGTCAGACAAATCTTCCTATCTTCGTCTCTACTTCCACCCCCCCCCCCCTCCCGCCCCAGAAGGAGTGGAGCAAATATAAGTCACTGAAAAAAATGCAAGCAAGGGGAGTTTTGGGGCCTGAAAAGTGATTTTTATGTAGTAGTTCTGGTAGGGCTGATGTAGTCTGTATAAGACAATACGGTAATTTAACACTGAATGAAGATAAGACCTGCTGGTTACAATGTATTAGCCAGTTCAGAAAGCTTGAGGGCACTTTCTCAAAGATTTAAACCACTAGTTACAATGTCTTGGCTAACAGTCTGTTGAAGTGTGTTTCTCACACTAGACAAAGCCGTGGGTAAATTTCACCAGATCTGTTGAATGTGATTTGTGTTTTTTAAATCATAATCCTCTAAACACTTACATGCTATCCTGATGTGTCAGGAGACAGTTTTTCTCCCAGAGGGTGGCTGGGCACTGGAACAGGCTCCTCGGGGAAGTGGTCACAGCACCAGCCTGACAGAGCTCAAGAAGAGTTTGGACAGAGCTCTCTGGCACAGGGTGTGACTCTTGGGGTGTCCTGAGAAGGGCCAGGAGTTGGACTGGATTATCCTCATGGGTCCCTTCCAACTCAGCTTATTCTATGATTATATAATAAATGCAGCATTTTATCTGTGGCGGCGAGAAGAAACCACATAGCTTTTCCGTTTGCATTTTCTTGTAAGGACAGCCCTCGAACTCTTGAACTCGCTGAAGCAAGAGCAAAGGGCTCGGTTAGTGACTTATGCTACTTTTTCTGCTCTTTCTTCTCAGTTAAGCGACTTTATTCCTTATTTTTTTACAGCAATTCTTTAATAATTCGTTGTTTTGGGGCAGTGCTTGCCTCAGTCGCACACGAGCGAGAGCCGGCCGGGGCCCACCCTCAGCCCCTCTCGGGCCGGGCCGGGCCGCGCGCTGTGGGTGCTGCCCGCGAGAGCCG
>WEIT01033153.1:27834-39089 GCA_013389985.1 Dryoscopus gambensis
ATCATATTTAGTCAGCCTACACTCTTCTTTCTCTGTCAGATTCTTTTACTATTGCCTCCCAGTTTTTCTCTCTTTGTAATTTCTTTTCCTGCAGCCATGCACAGAAATAAGACATTTTAATTCCTACAGTCCTTTTTACTTAGTCTTGAGTAGAAGTGTGAAAGCAGAGATCCCACAATAAGAAGCCAGTTTTATTTTTCCTTAGGTTATTGAATGGTTTAATGGTGAATTCTTTTATGTAGTTTCTATTTTTTTTTTAACTGAGTGTATTTCAGTGAAAATGCTGTTTCATAAATGGCTCAAAAAAAGGGGCAGTTTCATTAAAAGAAAAATGATAACAATAACATCTGGAAAAATGCTGAAACTTAAGGTTGTGTCACTTACGTTTTGTGGAAACTGCAAGTGTCTGCAACACCACTGGAGAGAGCTGTGTGCTGAGATAAGTTGGTACTGAATACTTTCTACTTGCAGAGTCTTTGGGAGGCTTTCTTTAATGAAGTTTGAAAAAAATCTTATCAGTGGAAATGGGGACTTGTCTGCAATCATTTGCTCACTGATTGCAACTCTGCTTAAGTTGCTTGAGGCCCTTTAGTGTGCGTGTGCTGATTTTGGTATCATATCTTAATGTTTTCTTCTTTGTTCTTTTCCTGAATCCTCCAAATCCTCTGGACACTGTGATGGTGTCTCTTCTTGCACAGTTACCACCTGCACATCTTTAATTTTCCTCAAAGTGCTTACTTAATAAATTAATAAAGAAACTTACTGCCCTTTACTGTGTTTTCTAGTATAAGTTTGAAAAAGTATTTCCTAATTTAAATAGGTATTATTATTTCTGTATTGACTGTCAAAGATCTGCCATTAATGGCATTCTGTAGTGAAACCCCGTACTTTCTATGTCATTTGTTGGACTGAGTGTTACTTTTACTTTATAATCTGGGTCTTCATTCCAGAAGACGTTTAATTAGTGGTTTCTGTAAATTCTTCCTGTATCAGTCCTTACAATGCTGCCTTACAGGAATGGGAAAGTAGAATTTTATGGGCATTATGGATAATGCTAGTATCTTGATTTAATGATAGTTAAGTCAACAGTATAACATGATACATTTCTAAAACAGAATGGAAAGTATTAGTCGAGGCATTTTACCTGAATCAGTATCAAAAAATGACCGGGATTTACATAAGCACCCTTGGTCCAACACTAAAGTTTTCTATTTTATTGAACAGCAGAAAGCTGCCAAATTTCAGCTTAGAGTGGCTTTTTACAGCCAAGTTAAAACTCCCTAGCAGAAGATCTATTATGGAAATAGATTTAGTTTAGTGGCAGCTGGATGATGCAAGTTGTTAATACCTAAGTCATTTCTCACCTTGTTTAATTGTTGTCAATCAGCTGTACACCAGCAGGAATTTACCAGGATGTAAAGAATTTCTGTAAATGACTTAAATTGCTACATTATTTGTGTTTTATTAATAATACTGCTGAAGTTGAAAGACGCCTGCCTCTTCCACTTCTCTAAGTTGCTGAGTAATCTCTTAATGATATCTTGTTGCATCTTTTGTGGAAATTACATCTTGACAAATTTTTTCATACATCCCGTGTTGTTGAAACAAAGTTAGTGATCTCCAAGTATGTGTCACAGTTTATATTAACTCATACAAGGATGTTACCTACTGAGGGTGCAAAAATAAAATAAATGTATATAAATAATAAAAAGAAATGACAAACTGCCTGTTGAAAAATGAATAGAGCTTTGGAGTGAAGTCTATATTGTGATTTATGAGATGGAAAATATTTTACTTCCTTGCAATATCCCATGAGACAACAAAGAAAATGTTTTTGCATCTTCTACACTGTTTTTGTATTGTTGATAGAATGGCCTATGACAGTGAGAGGCCACTGGTCATCCTGCTTGGTTGTGGAGAAAGTGTCGATGAATATTTGCCAATCCTTTTTTTTGGCTACACTTCCTTGTTGGAATAATGTGAACTATGGAAACACACGTATTTAGTTCTTTACACATTGAAAATTTTTTTCGATGCCAACCACTTACTAAATTCACTTGAGCTTCTAATACCTTTGTGAACATGAAGAGTGTTATTCTCAGTGGCACATTGAAAAATGTCTCGCAAACATAGATTTAAAAGTGCATATATTAGCCTACATAAATTTGCTGTATACTTTCTTAGAATTTATATACATAATTTAAAAATGATCTCAAGAATAGCTATATAAATAATTATGTATATTCAGTGGGAGTTCTGAAAAATAATAATGATGATGGAGTTTTCTAAGTTGATCACTGTTTCTGATGATCTTCTAAGTCCTCGTGTTTGGATTGTGGATTTTAAAGAGGAGGTGATAGGCAGGAGACAGGCTTGAAAGTAATATGGGGTTGATTTGCTAAAGTTTGCTTCATCACTTGGGTAAGATTTCTACAAAACTATATGGAAGATGAGGATTTAAAGACATGTATAGATCTCTGGAAAGTCACTGTTGACGCATGATGACTTCATGTATGTTAAGGCACAGTTTGCTTAATGATTAGCACAGTTAATTAAACCACCGTAGGCAATGTAAACTGTCAACCAAACAAAATACAATTAAATGGAGTGTGGTTTAAGTCCTCCTTTTAGATCATTGACTTAACATCCTGTAATGATATTTATTGACCTATGAAGTATACTTGCATAGGTACTTAATATGCCAGATATCAATCCATGTTTAATTTGCATAATCACAATCCGTATTTTACAGTATTGAGCTAGAAGTATATGTGAAGTTAAGATATTCATAAAGTTTTCTACTATATAGAAAACATCTGAATGTTTTAATAATATAATGGCCAGTAGACTTAGCTGGAACTGAGTAGCTATTGGATGCTACTGATTATGTACAGAACTCATGTGAAGTTTATTTAATTGAGTTTGACCAAATTTTGGCAGTGGTATTTATGACAAATTAACTATGTTTAGATTAATTGATCGTTCCCATTTGTGGTCTGGCTGATAATCATAATTTTACATTAAACATGATATTTTGATTTTTGTCACAATAGATGAATGACTTTTTAATCCATCCTATTCTAATGCCCAGTAAATGCAAGTTCCACTTTTTTTCCCCCGTGCTTTAGTTCCCCTGTTGTCATTGTACAAAGGGTATGTGTTTTGTCATCTTTCTTTCTTTTCTCTGTACTACTTTCTTCCACCTCACCTCCCTTATAACTTAGTTTTTAATTTGTCACGCTATTTTAAAAATCATATTTTTCAGTGTACTGCTACAGACTTTCTCTTGGTTCCTGACTTCAGGTCTTTGAAGTTATGTTTGCAGCGGTGCTTCTGTGTTAAAAGAAGCAGTACCTAGTCATCTTCAGTCTTACTGTATCATCTCCTTGTGTACAAAGAGTAGAGTTTGTGCTTTAAATGCTCTATTAGCTTAAAATAGGTTTATTTTCTTCATAGTTTTTGAAGACTTAACTTAACAGTACTGTTTAACATAACTGAAGCAACCAAAGCCTGATTGAATCATGCTTTTTATTCCTGTGCATTAGGACTGGAATTTGTTTGTTATATACTTGTTCAAGTTTCTTGTGATATCTATCTCCCTCTTTGTCCTCATATAACAGCAGAAACAGTGCACGTCTTAATGTTCAGTTTGTGCTTGCATTCTGCATGGTGTGAAGCATTTCATTGTCTGAAGTGTTTTCTTGCCTTAAAAAAGGCAAGAAATTTCAACATTTTCCTTTTTTATAGAATCATTAAGGTTGGAAAAGATCTCTAAGATCATTGATTCCAGCTGTTAAGCCAGAACCACTGTGTTGTCCACTAAACCGCATCCCCAAGTGCTACATCCATGTACCTTTTGAACACTTCAAGGGATGATGATTCTGCCACATTCCTGGGCAGCCTGTTTCAATGCCTGACCATCCTTCTGGTGCGGAAATTTTTCCTAACATGAAATCTAAACCTCCCCTAATGCAACTTGGGGCCGTATCCTCTTGTGTTCTCGCTCATTACTTGGGAGAAGAGGCCGATTCCCACCTCACCACACCTTTTTTCAGGTAGTGGTAGAGAGCAGTAAGGTCCCCCGAGTCTCCTCTTCTCCAAGCAGAACAACTCCAGCTCCCTCAGCCTCTTCTTGTAAGACTTGTGCTCTTTCCCTTTTCTTTCCGTTCTGATTGTGTATATGGAATAATACTGGATTTCTGAAAACATAGTGGAGAACTTCTAAAATTTCATTTGATAAAAAAATCCCCAAAAAACCTGTTAACTTAGTCTCTGTTGAATTTCAAAGAAGCTTTCAAAGAACTTCCTTCTTTCAAAATGCTTGTCATCTTACAGAGTCTTCTTTTGCAATACATTGGATCTTTAAAAATTACTTTTAAAAGCTTTTTGAAATTCAGTTGTTGGATATCACATCACTGGCCTATGGATTTTCATTTTCAACATGTTTTAGATACAGTTGGCCTTGAGGCTGTTGTTCTTAGCTGTTACTATCTTCTTTTTCCATGACAGAAGTTCACTGAAATAGCCGAGATATCTGTAATGTGAAATCACAGAGACTTGCATTTGGCTAGAATCATCAAAACACCCCTCCCTCTTCCCCCCCACCCCCTCCCAATAAAATCCTGGATTCTACTAAGTGTTCAACACAGATTATTTTGATAAAGCTAGGTATGCACAGTTTTACTGGCAGTCCAGAAGAAAAGGAACTTCTAGCAGTGGAATGTAACAAACTAAGTTTTATTTAGGTAATAGTTGCAGTTATAACTGTAATACAAGGGGATTGCTTAGCATTGAATTTTCTCTTTTTTGAGTGATAGGTTTTGTTTTCTGCTGTTTCTTTGAATGGTTTTTGTTTCTCTCAGTAAAGCTTACTGTTAATTGTAAAAAAACTTCGAGTAGTGATCTGCAAATTTGTATTTTATAGGAAGTTTAGAAGGTTTATAATTCTTTACCTCTTATGTTCTAAGTAATAGGCCATTTCATAGAAGCTTTTTAAAATTATTTTTGACCCTGTACGACTAGATGTATTAAGTCTATAGGAAATTAAGTCCTATTTATTTTTTTTGTATACTTCTGAGAGGGATAAGCTCTCTACATCCCTGTCTGTAAGCTTGGCTGGCTGCTAGGTGCTAACACTGCTGTTTTCTCATTCTTCTTGCATAGTGGAACAGGGAAGGCAGTAAGATGAAAAAGCTCATGGGTCCAGATAAATGTGGGGAGATTGCTTTCATTCTTCAGTAACTTTGGTGTCTGCAGGGTTGTTTCTCACTTTTCTTCCTCGTAACTGCTGTGCAGCACTTTTTGTCAGTTCTTAAATACGTTGTCAGAGGCACTACCGGTGTCACTGATGGCTTAACTTTGTCAAGGGATGAGTCCATTTTGGAGCTGGCTGGAACTGGCTCTGTGTTGCGGTGACCAAGCCCATTGGGGGCTGTGGTAGGGGGTCCTCCCCCAGGCTTGAGAGGCAGGCTTCTCCTAAGGCCATTATGTACCCCAGTTCTGTTCCTTTGATTGATCTGTTGCTTCTCCCTGTCCCCTTTTACTCCTTACATGTGTGTTTTCCCTTCCCTGCTTCCCTGTTGGCCCTAGTACCTTAGTCCCTCCCTTGCAGTATTCCCATTGGTCCCCTTGCCATAGCCCCGTCTCTGTACCGCCCCTGCACCCCAACACCCTCGATCCTGATGTTCGGCCCGCCCTGCGAACCTCCTATATAAACCCCAAACCCTTCCTCCATTTTGTTCTTGGCTCCTAACCTCCCCTGCGATGAGGTTGAAATAAATCCTCTCGCGCAAGAACATGCCAGAACCCTTCCCGACTCTTTCATCATCCGCCTGCATGTGTGCGTGCCAGCTGCTTCTCTGACTAGAGCTGATGCTGCCTCTTCACTCCTATGAGAGCCTGGTCCCTTTTGAGCTGCCCCCTCCGGGGGCCCACCCAGAAAATGGAGGCTCAGAGGACAGGACTGGACGGGAGCTTTGGCGCATTCCGAGCTCATCAGCCAGAGGCGCAGTGGCTCTACCAGAGCGGCTCCAGCCCCTGTGGAGACGTATTTGGAGGGTCGCGGCACCCCTCATCCACCACACCACAACAGCTCTGTTTGCTATGGGAGGAGCCCCTGGCCTCTTCCCACAGGGGCATCCCTTCAGGCTCCCCCACTACCAAAACCTTGCCACACAAACACAATACAGGTGTTCAGTTTCATCCAGACCTTGGATGCCACTGAAGCTTAAAAGCTTGGTTGTGTGGCAGTTGGACATATGAGCTGGACAGTTCAACTTGACTGTAATGTATGAGTTTCAGTCTTTGAATCGTTTCAAAATGTGCTCCAAATGGGACTACATCACCATGTTCTACTCAAGTTTCAAGTTGATCTGATCTGACAGCTGTCCACCATTGCAAAATTGAGTTTTGTTCCCCAGTTCCCTTAGTTCCTGTTCTTTCCCTTGAGTTAGCTTTGATACTTGTCACACGCTTTTCAAAAACCATTAGGCTTGTTTTTTGAGTTGGTGAGTTTGATTGGTCCAACAAAGCATCTGATCCTTTTATGCATTCTCAGATTCAGGGGAGCAAGGCTCCCTTCTGCTGTGATGAGCTGTTAAAATGAATTTAGCTATAATATATAACATCATCCCATCTGAAAGGCAGAATGGAATATCTATGTCAAACAGCAAGAAGAGTAAATTTGATTACAATTTCTGTGTGCTTTTGCGGAGTCCTAGACTTACTGTCATGACAGTGCCTTAAAGAAATATAATGAGATAAAAGTGACATCATGTTTTAGTATTAGAAAAGTTACTTCAGTGAGTTTTGTTTCCTCCCAGCATTGTCGTTATCAGTTTTAACTACAACTGCAAGTACATAGTGCTGTTCCTCTGCTGGGTATATGTAGGTAAAGAGAAGATGACAGAAACTGAGTTGACTTTTGTGTATCTGTTGAAGTACATTGCACGTCATGCCTGTTGAATAAAATCTGATTATGCTAGTTCTACTCATGTTTTCCCTAATTACAAAAATAAAGTGTGTTGTTTTGTATATGTTCTTTGCAAAAAAAAAAAGAATTAAAAAAACTAAAAAGCTAGTATTAACTTTTTATTTGGTAAAAGATTAATGAAGATGATGGAAATCTGTAACTTTGGTTGTTTTCATGAAATATAGGCTGAAGAATACAAAACACGTTGATGTGTTTTGCAGGGGTTGGGTAGGTGAATATATCTCAAGTATTAGTTCTCCTTCAGTGTAGAATGACCTTGGTTTGGGGGACAGTAAGTTTTAATTATGGCTGTTATGGAACATGCTGCTAGCCCATCTCTTCTTGTGGATTCTGGCTGATTTTTATTTCTGATGTTGTAGTTCCAAGAAATTCAAAGTATACATAGATTCTTGTATAGGAGGTCTGTAAGAAGAAAATGCCTGACTTGGAATTCACAGTTCAGAGCAGTCATGACTGCTAGAAGTGAATCATGCTTTTAGCTAAGTAAATAAAAATATCAAGGCAATGACAAAGAAATTTGTTTCTTTTGTTACATTCTTCATTTGTACCTGTCCTGGCACAGTCTTTTTCTAAGATCCTAATTGTCCCCTCACATGCCATCTAGATTTTTTCACCATCTTTTGTATTGATTGCTTTTATGTAAGTAAAGCTTTCGGTTCAGCTTCCTTCTCTACCGCAATGAAACTCTGCATAACTTAGAGTGGATTGCATGGTAGTCTGTATTTGCATTGAGAAACTAAGTAACTGAGTTGTTTTCCTAGTTGGAATTTATGAAGAAGATACTGTTGCTTCTCTGCAGTCTTTCACTTGAAAACGGGCTTTGACGGCACAGGGGAAAGAGTTGTAGTTGGTCTGCTCTGTTTCTGTCGCTAATTTAATTCTCTATCTGCTGCTTGTCTGGCGGTATTGGCAAGTTACAACTGGTGATGTGTAACACTTGACAGCACTGGTGTTTAGGCTTTTTGGGAAATTGCATTTTGCAAAAGAGTAAATAGAGCACAAAGTCCACTTCAGATGTCTGAACACCCAATCTAGCTAGGATCTATTATTACCAAGAGGTGGAAACACATCCTACAGTACAGTAAGATTCTTAGTTGCGTCTCTTTAGTGTGAAGATCAAATACATTCCAGAATGAGGAGTTTTAGATTTTTTCTGTTGTGTACTTCTTGTAAGCTTTATTGTGCCATAGGACAACCTACCTGGATATCAAAACCATTGCTGTCTCCCACAGTATCGATTACTGAAACCAATCAAAATATTTTTTCATTTTTGTGTTTGTATGGGTTTGTTGGTATATTTCTACTTGGATTTTGTTTGTCAAAGTGGTACAGATAAAGTTAAACATGATCTAGTTAAACAACATTGTCTTCTTTAATTTCTTTCTGCAGTTCTAAAACCGTGAAATCATGGCTCATTCAAAGACGAGAGCCAATGATGGAAAAATCACATATCCTCCAGGGGTCAAAGAAATCTCTGATAAAATATCTAAAGAAGAGATGGTGAGAAGGCTAAAGGTTAGTAACGAAGTAATTGCTTGCAGATTAAAGTTTCTTGTAAAAGATGTTCAATGATCCTATTACTGTATTTTATATCTGCCAGAATTTTGTTTTGCTTTGGGCTTTACCTTTTCTATACGTAGAAGGAGAAACTTGTTTGCTCTTGTGCCTTTTCTTCTACCATTTTCTTGAAGTGACTTGTTCAAAAAAGGTTTAAATGAATTTAAAAAATCACAAGTAGCATTGAGCTGCATTAATTTCAAATACTACTTAAATTTTATTTCACTTATGATGCTGAGTCAGTACTTTTATTGTTTTCCAGTATTTTCCTCTCTAAAAGAGAGTCATAATGTTGGAAATAATTTGGGTATCTCTCAATACATTCCTTTTATGCATTTGTGCTCTTAGGTTTGTTTAAAAACCCCTTTATTCTCACTATTTTAGCCTGTATCATGATGAAGGTAGTCTTTGTAATACTTTAGTCTATATACTTTGACCATACTTACAGTCTTTGTATTTCAGTCTTGAATTTCTTGACCACTTTATTTCGCCTAAGTGTACAGGAAGGTTGGGACAGATTTGGAGGCTAAATTTGTTACTACAGTTCTGTATCTACCTGTCTACTCTCACAAAAAGGCAGACTTGTGTTGTGCAGAAGGAATGGCTGCAGCTTGGGCTTGCCCTGTGAAACAGGAGGGAACAGATGTGGGAGAGGAACCTTAAGTATTCTAACAGATGGAAGAGCTTAATTTGGAGTTTTTCTGAAGAAGCAGTTTTAAGTCAGTTAGAACTACGGCTAAATGAACAAAAATCAATAAATCCCAAAACACAAGGATTGCTTCTCCTCTTCCTCCCAGTAACCTGTCTAAACTTTGGGATTTTGGTTGATAGACTTTAGTGAGTATATTGCGTTCTGTGATGCTGAATAAAAGATAACATTTATGACTTTATGTATGGGTGATTCCTCAGAGAAGGAATTCTTTGTTAGCATTTGTGTATTTTTTTTCAGCTTGTGGAAATGCAGCACCACAGTTCTTACTGATCCTTTTTCTCCTATAGCTTAATTTAATTTTTGGGCTTGAATGTCTAATTCCTTCTGTCATCTTGGTCTGTCTTTCAGAAGAAGAGGACTCTGTAGGATGTCTTGTGTTTCTTGTTAGCTGTTTATTCTGGGTATGAATTCATTGGTGCTCAGGCAAGGAAAAAACTGCACAGTGTTTCTTTTATAACAGATTAGATGATTCAGGCTACACCACAAGTGTACAGAAACTTCAGTATAAACACAGTTGCAGGTGCTAAAGAACAGTACTTGATAAATAAGGGAACTATTAGCCTCTTGATTTCTCTGATGGCCAAATTCACATAATTATTAGGGAAAAAACACTTTTCTATGCAGAAGCAGACATTCTGCTGTTTGTTGATGACAATATATTAACATAAATGCAAATTATTCGGAATTAGAGAATAAAATGGAAAATATGCGTAGTGAATTTCTGTGGTAGCATAACTTACCTTGAAAATGTTATACATTTTGTATTGATGCCCTTTTGAAGTTTATAACAGATTTGGAAAGGAGATAGAAACTAAATGGTTACGGCATGAACTAGCACCGAAGACAGAAAGAAGGTGATAAACGCTTGGAAATGATGAATAGTGTGAGAAAAGCATTTTGTCCACACTTTCTTTTAATACACAAGAACCAAGTCATCATCTAATGAAATATTATTTTTAGGCCAGCAGTCGAATAACACGCTTTTCTGTAAGTTTTATACAAGTAAATTCCAAAGCTTTTTTCTGTAGAATGATGTAATGAAAATTGAATGAGTTGAGAAGTATGTGCCACATCTGGAAGATGAAGCTCCAGGAGTATAAATCATGGTGGTCTGGGTGTGATTTCAGGCTTGGGAGTTTTTAACCTATTGGTTTGCAGGAAGCTGGAAAACTATGCTAGCACAACTAGCTTGTTTTCCATTGTTTTTCCTTAAACACTGTGATAGATTGCTGTGCAGACAGGATGACTGATCTTTGTTGTCCTGACTTGTACAGCTGTTCATGTTATCAGGGAAGAAACACTAAAGGTTCATTTCCTGAGAAGAAAAAACCCATACTTGTTAGAAGAAGTATGAAAAGACTACTTTTCATAGAAATGAAAACAATTCTGACTTGTAAATTACTTTAATTAGTGTGTAAGGGCACCAGTGCACTTCATGTGGTTCATCTTGTGCCTGACTGGGGAGGGCTTTATTTTTCTTGCAATGGAAGTTGTGTCTGCATAAGCTGCTGATCTTCTGTGCCTTTTAGTAAAGGATTCTGATATGCTTGAAAATTTCACAGCTTCTGTGATGCTAATCCTGCAGACGTTTGGGGCTTTTTTTGAGTTGGGCTTGTTGCTCCCTGACCAATTATAGTAAATTTTTTGGATGGGGAAAAAATCACAACCAAACAACAAACTATAGCAAAGTAAAGTATTTTGCAATATTATAGGATTCTAGGGCTTGACATTATCATTCTTTGAAAAATATCTCTTTCTGCACTGAAGAAATAGGTGGAAATCTTGGCTTTAATTCTCAGGATAACATTACTAAGTCTTTAGTATCATTTTGTTAATTTTCAAGAGTTAAACTCCTTAAAATAATTTTTCCTCTTTGAGTCAGATAAGGAATTGGAGAGGAGCATGATTACTCTGTTTTGTCAATAAATTTCTTTCCTGCAGAAAGATTTTTAAATGTAAGAATTTTCACCAACGAGCAGTTACTAAATATAGCTT
>WEIT01033154.1:0-15319 GCA_013389985.1 Dryoscopus gambensis
CCCCGGTCCCTCTCCCAAACCACCTCAGGCTCAGCCCCGGGACCACCCATGGAGCAACCACGACCCTTGGGATGCGCGTTACCCCCAGAACGGGTGGGAGCCAAGCCTCGGGGACCCCCAGCCCACTCCCCTCCACGGGTTGCACCAGGAGGGTCCCCGAGCCCCCGTTCCCGGAGCAGCCCCCAGTGCCGCCGGCACGTGCCGGGCGCTCCAGGAACGTCTCCCCCACGCTGCGCCTCCCCTCGCGTGTCTTTTGCCATCTGCTGCTGTCATTAAAAAATTAAATTTCCATCTGCTTTCACACTCCCGCCTCTCCCGCCGGCTCCGGGTGCCGCCGCTCCCCGGGAAGCATCGCCCCCGGCTCCCACCCGGGATGCGGCCGATCCGGCGGGGTGCAGGTGCCGCCGAGTTCATTTTCCCGGTGCCGTTTGCTGAAACGGGCTCTTCGATCCCGGGCGGAGAGGTGGGGACCCCACTTTTGGCCACGCGTGGGCACGCTGGCTGCTCCGCGGGGGTGGCGCTGGGGTGTTTTGGGGGCACAACCCGCCCCCCCTGCGCCGACACAGCCAAACTGGGGGTGCGGAGCCCCGGGGGTTTTATTCATTGAGGCTGGGGGATCCCCCTTCCCGGCGCTGTTAGGAAAAGGGACGGAAAGCAGTCCCTGTCGTCCAAACCCACCCGCGTGGGTGTCCCCTGTGTCCTGGGGGCTGCGGCTCCATCCTGGCAGAGCGGGGGCAGGCCTGGCTGTCCCCCGTGTCCCCGCTCAGCGCTGGCTGCAGACGGACGGGCCCTCCCCGCGCCGCCCCTCGCGGGACAGCGTGGTGCCCGTGGGCGTGGGCGGCGTGACGATGATGGAGGGCACGTGCAGGTGCTTCTGTGCCGAGGACGCCGCCGGGGTCCCGTCGCCGCCGTTCCCGCTGCTCACACACGTCTTCAAGCCTGGGGAGATTTTGGGGGGGTAAGAGGGGGATAAAAGGAGGTCGGGCACCAGGCTGCGGCATCCCCGCATCCCCGCCCTCCTCTGTGTTGGCCCTCGACGAGCCACCGGAGAACCCACAGCATCCTCACATCTCCTCCCCTGGATCCACCTTGGATTTTGGGGGGTTCCCCCTTCCCCCTCTCCCTCGACCACCTGCCCAGCCCACCCCCCTGAGGGGAGCAGATCGCTTTAATCTGCTTTTTTAATCAGCAGAAAAGCCCCGTGCGGCACAGGCAGTATCCAGGGAGGTTTCAGCTCTTCCCAAGCAGGAAAATGCCCGGAGGGGACAGACACTGATATTTTTAATCTCTTTTTAATTAAGGATAAAGCCCTGCCTTATGTAAGGGAGCTGCAAAAGGGGGAGGGTCTTTTCTTATATTCCAGACTCCAAGCTCGTCAGAGGGGTCTGGAGGCATGGGAGAATGTTTTGGGGCTCTGTCCTGGATTTGGGGCTGAATTAGGATTCCCTGGCTGCCTACTTTGCCTCTTCAGTCATCCTGTGTTGGACTGGGGGGGTTTTAGGACCCCCAAATGGCCTCAGACCACCCCATCCCTGATGCGGAGAGGGGGTAGAGCTCATTTTTGGGTGATGCATCCAACTCCGTGCCCATCACAACCAGAATCCCACAGAATGTGGGACTGGGAAAAGCCAGGGCAGCGCCAGCCCTGCATCTTGGAGAGGGATACTCATTAAGTCCCATCCCTAACGACCCCAAGGGTGATTAACAGGAGTCAGTGGGATGCAGAGCTAATGGGAGAGGCGATATCCAGCCTTCGCCCTGCCAGGCCGGGAGCATTAAAAGCTCCCACTTTCCCCCTGTGCAGACATCCCTGACGCCATTCCCGGCCTAAATCCATTAAGAAAATGAAAGTTGGGGAAGAAGCTCCTGGTTGGAGTATCCCTGGGGGGAGAGTGGAGCAGCGAGGGCTGCTCGGGGTCGGCCTGGAGGCCGGGAGCCGGGGCCCTGGCTCTGGGCTGACCCCTGCGCCCGACCCACGTGTCCCTGAGCAGCCCATCCACGCTGGCCCTCTCCCGTCCCCACCTGATTTCCTGAGGGATGTCAGTAACCCGTGGGTTCTCCAGGGCAAATGGTGCAGGACAAGCACAGGGCTGGGAAAATCCTCCCCGGGGCGATCCAAGTGCAACAGGTCACCCGCGGGACTTCAGAGATTCCACCACGATCCCAAATTCCGCCAACCCCGCCCACACCTAAAGCTCTTCCTGGTACAACCACCCCTCAGATGCCTTCAGAGAGCAGCAACGCCCCAAACCCCCATCCCAAACCCACCTTTCAGGCAGGATAACTTGAGCCCCATGTTTTCATCCTCTCAGCGGGATCCAGCGCTCCAGCTCCGCCGCCGGCCCTCGCCGCTGGCGCTGCGAAAGAGAGGCGAGGGTTGAGGGAAGCGATCCTGGGAGGGAGGAAGGAGCAGGAGCTAAAAGCTCACATCTCTCCGTGCCTGGCTGCATCTACAGGAGCCCGGGCACCACAGGAAACGCGGCTGCTCGCTCACAAAACCACCAGTGATGTCACGGCGCTTCAGTGACTCAATCTCGTCCTGTGAGGTTCAGGAAGAACTTTTTGGGAGGGTGGAGAAGGAGCCTTGTTGCCGGCTGAGGGGTCCTATCCCAGCTTCTCCCCTCCTGGGGTCTGGGCTGGAAGTATTTCGGGATGAGAAGGTCGTGAGCAGGAGGAATTGGGTTGGTTTTAGGGTGGTTCTTGCAGAGAAAACCCCGAGCTCACACGCAGGAAATAGAGGGGTGCTCCCGGGGCTGCCTCCCTCGGGCTGAGCCGGAGCAGCTGCCGGGATGCACGGCTGGAATTCACATCATCCCGCTCCTCTCGGGCATCCCTGATGTCCTGAGAGCTTTTGGGTGGATGATTCCTGCTGTGGGACATCATTTTTTTCTTAAGATGCTGAAATTTTTTCCACGGAAAAATGTCCCTTTATTGGGAAATCTTCACCCCTCCTCCCACAGCTGCTGGGAAAAGCTTATTGGGATGAGGATCAGTGACTCATTTTGGCTCTTCCAAGCTCTGGGCCACACAGAGAGCCAAGGAAAGCCTCGGCTCCCCCTGCCTGACCTCCGCCTTTCCAAGAAGCCCTGAGGTGGATCGGCAGCAGCCAGCAAGGGGAAGTGTAAATTCCCTACCTCTGCTTTGAATTCTGCATTTTTATCAGTTCCTCAGGTGCAGCCTGAGCTGTGAACCCCCTCAGGGCCGGGGAGTGGAGTCGTCCCCAGGACCTCCCTTCTCAGCTCTCCTGGAGGCTGCCCAAATATCAAGAAATCTGTTTTGAGGCAAATCCTGCGGGTTTTGGCACCTGCCGGTGGCTCACACCGCTCAGGGACAGAGCAGGGTCGTGCTGGGGACACCCAGCTCCGTACACAGGTGGGGGAATCTCCTCTGGGATCTGATCCTTTGGGATCCGATCCTCTGGGATCAGCCCCCCGTGGCCAAACCCTCGCAGGACACCGCAGCCCCCTCCCCATCGCCGAGGGCCGGACTCCAGCACCAGAGTCCGGGCAGAGAATTCCCGCTGTGAGCATTCCAGCGGGGTTCCCGGTGCTTCCTGCCGGGGCTCCGACTTCGCTGCCGCGTGCCAGCCACCAGGCCAAAGAAATGTTCGCATCCCGACGGGTTCACGCTCCAAAAACCCCCAGACGCTCATCGCAGGCGTCACAGGAGCGGGCACCGAGCTGCTGGGGCAGGGGGGACACTCGGGGAAGGGGGAAAAGGGACAAAGCCGGGGCTCCGAGGGGGTGGCACTTACCCGGTGGCCGGAGGGGCGATGCCCGCGGTCGCATCCCACCTCCCACCGCAGCCGGCTGCTCCGGGATGCCGGGGGATGGGTTCCCCTCGGGAGCGGCCGTGCCCTGCGGGGAGGAGGTGGCAGCCGGCTTGGGCTTGGGCTTTGGCGAGGTGGGTTTGGGACCTGGTTAATCAGGTTAGCGGAGCCCCGGCTCCTCCCATCCGGCCCCCACTCCAGCCCCATCCATGCCCGGCAAAGCCCTTGGGTGATGAGGAAACGCTGCTTTACTCTCAGCCCGCTGCACAAGCCGGTCCAGAGCCGAGAGAGAGAGAGAGGAAGGAGTGCCCTGCGCTGCAGGCAAAGCCCCCATCCAACATGCCTACAAACAGCCAGAGGGCTACCAAGTGCCCGGAAAGGCAAGTGCCAGCTTGGTGTGAGGGTCCACACCCAGCTCCGGCAAAACCCATCGCCATCCCTGAGCTCCTGATGTCAAGAGCCATCAACCTCCGCGAGCACCTCCACCTCCGCCAGCTTCCAGCAAGGATCTTTCCCCCTTCCCAGCCCCGAAGCCAGCCCGGCAGCGGGAACAGCACCAGGCAGCAGCAGCAGCGGCTCCTCACCATTCCCAGGACGAGCGCTCCGGGTCGGGTCCCACCCCGCTGGGAGGATGCCCGGGAGAAGGCTGTGCCTCCGGAGCAGCCGCCTTCGGCCGCATTAGCAGCAGCCAGAGGCTTTTCCATGTCCCCCCTCCTCCGCAATTAAGCGGCGAGGCCCCGCGCCGGCTCCTTCGCAGCCGGAGCCCAAAGGTTCAGACGCGGGGCGCCGGCCCGCAGGGAACGCCGGCCGCGCTTCGAACAGCCCCCGGCTGCGGCAGCCGGGCAAGCGGAGGGAAGGGAGGCTCGGAACTTCACCCTGGGATCGGGAGCGAACTGATCCCGGGAGTCTGGGAGGTGTCCGGCGGGATCAGAGCCCCGCCGAGCCCGGCTGGGACGGGCACGAAGGGCAGCGGGGAGCGGGAACGGGTGGTTCCGCTCCTCGTTCTGCTGGTTTGGTCCTGCCACGTCTGATGAAAATCACAAATCTGGGAAGAGCTGATTTCCTTCCCGATCTGACTCCTCCGATTTGTCAAATAACGGAGTCACTGCAAAGCTCCAGGAGCGGGGAGGGTGGCACAGGGGCAAGGCTGCAGCTCCAGCTGCAGGCACAGCCCTGGGCAGAGATGTTTGCAACCCACAGTTCCTTTTTTTCTCCCAGAAAACAATCAAATTAACTGCTTTATGTGGATTTTTTCCCCCCTATTCAGCCTCAAAGTCCAAGAGTTAGAGAACAAGGTCTGAGCCAGGCCCTGGCAAACCTGATCTTTCAAGATCCCATCCCAAACTCAGAGCACGCAGCATCCCGTGGAGCCAGGGATCGCTGCCTGGCAGCACAAATCCAGGCAGGGCAGCACAAATCCCGCCTCCACACGGAGCTATTTTACTGCCTGTCACCAAAACTACCTGTTTGCTGCTGCTGGGTGAGAACAAACAGCCCCAAACCCACGAGGGCTGGAATTAGCCCGGCCTGGAGCAGCAGTTGTTGCTACAACAGTGACAGAAAGCGATTGTCTCGCTGCAGCAGGGGTGGGAAACGTAAACAGCAGGCTGCTAAAATACCTGTGGTTAGTTCTGCGGGTGCAGCACAGCTCCAGCTGCTCTGCCGACACCTGATAGGCACAAACACAGCGTCAAACACCCCTTCCTGTCCTCCCCAGGGCTGGGGAGCAGAGCAAAAACCTTTGTGAAGGTTGAAAAAGTGGGGGTTGTCCACCTCGAGGTGGCTGGAGCCCCTCTGGTGTGGAGCCCTGGTCAGTGCCGGGCGACCAGGGTTGGGGAGAGCTGAGTGCCAGGAACAGGAGCAGCCCAGTGGGCTCAGCACCCTCTTTCCAGGGGCACTGTGAGGCCCCCACATCCCTTCCAGGAGTTCCTGATCCCTGTCACGGGGCTCTGCGCTGTGACTTGCTGAGCATCACGTCGGGGCAAGCGGCCAAAGCCCACCAAGGCCACGAGGAGGAAGAGGATGGGCTCAGGGGGTGCGTGGGTATGGAGCAGCCTTCACTCCCTGGGTGAAGAGCTGACCAGCACCGGGCTGTCCCCCGACGTGGTCACTGACTGGTTTCCAGTCCTGGCTGTGTCCCTTCGGTGGCTGGGCTGCTCCTCTCCCAGTGCTCCCCAATCCTCCTGCTCTGGGGCAGAGAAGGACGGAGCGGGTGAAGCCCTGGTGGGGGTCAGGACAGAGGGGCTGAAGCCATGGTGGGGGGGAGGATGGAGGGGCTGAAGCCGTGGTGGGGGGGAGGATGGAGGGGCTGAAGCCGTGGTGGGGGGGAGGATGGAGGGGCTGAAGCCGTGGTGGGGGGGAGGATGGAGGGGCTGAAGCCGTGGTGGGGGGGAGGATGGAGGGGCTGAAGCCGTGGTGGGGGGGAGGATGGAGGGGCTGAAGCCGTGGTGGGGGGGAGGATGGAGGGGCTGAAGCCGTGGTGGGGGGGAGGATGGAGGGGCTGAAGCCGTGGTGGGGGGGAGGATGGAGGGGCTGAAGCCCTGGTGGGGGTGAAGACGGAGGGGCTGAAACCGTGGCAGGGGTGAGGACGGAAGGCAGCCTCTGAACCTCCCCTCGGGGGAAGGGCAGGGAGAGCTGACGCTTCCCAGGCGCCAGAGGAACCGCAGGGACAAGGGACGCGTTGTGCAAACGCTGGCCACAAGGAAAGCTTTGGCTGGAGGGCCCGGAGCGGCTCTGCTGGCTCCCTTCAGGAGCTGCTCCTGCAAACACCAGCTGGGCTCCTTTCAGCAGGGAGGGGGAGGAAGCGGCTTTCTGGGTCACAGAGTCCCAGGGTCTGCCAACGCAGGTGACACGTCACCCTGGCTCCGAGCAACGAGGCCACCTGTCCCCTCCTGCCCCCGTCCCTTCTGGCCCGAGCACAGGAAAGGGCTGCTCCCAGCCTGGCTCTGGAATTTCCCCAGAAAGGGGCTGCAGGGTCCTGCCCGGGGCTTGCTGGAGCTGGAAGCGGCAACCGGTGCTGGGAGGGGAGAAGAAACCCCCTCCCGGAGATCCACAGCCATCCGGGGCTGGCGAGCAGTACCCGGAGGGGATGCCAGGCTGGGAGGGAGGAGGATGTCACGAGGAGGCAGCCGAAGATGCAGGCTCCGGGGAAACTGGAGCAGCTCCAGCATTCCCCAAGCACGGGCTCTTGGCAGGACCGGCAGAGCGAGCGAGCGACCGGCAGGAACCGCGTGGGCTGGAAGCAGCCCCGGAGAAAACCCGAAAATCCACCGGGACGAGGCGGGAGCTGCCGTGGCGGGGGTCGGGAGCAAAGCGGGAAGCGAGCACGTACCTGAGGCACGGACCTCCTGCATCCAGAACAAAGCCCCTCTCTCCCGGCATGGATTCAGCCGCGAGGCCGGGAATTGGCTCGGGGACCTGGCCGCGGCTGCCGCGCTTCCCGGCTCGCTGAGCTCCAGGTTAATCTGGGCCCAGCTTTCCCTTTTATCCCCTGCTACAACCTCGATGGGCATTTTCAATTAGGCCCATCTTTTAAGCTGCGGGGCGCATTTCTAGGAAGGGCTGCGTCGTTTCCCTCGGCCCTGGCGGGCTGGCTGTGCGCAGAGCGGGGCCATGCCTGGCACGGATCCTGCCCGCATCCCGCAGCCGAAGCGCCGCGGCCGGAGCGGCGCTGCCTGGAAGCGCTCACGGAGTGACCCTCTCGGCCCCAGCCCACCTACCGGGTGCTTTTAAGGGCGGTGTTCCCCGCTCCCCTCATCCCAGCTCCGGCAGGCTGGAAGTGCCACACGCAGGAGCGCTGTCCCCCCTGCCAGCCCCCCGCCTCCGTCCTCTCCGAATCCGCCTCTGCCGCCTTCCACGGAAAACCAAAGGGAAGGGATGCAGCTACTTTCGGAGGAGAAGGCTGGGTGAAAATGTGGTCTAAAAGCGACAGTGGGAAAAAAAAAAAAAGAGAAGGGAGATCGATAAAGTCCTCAGAGGATCCTTGGGCACACAGAAAGCGCTGCCGGCTGCGGGAGGGCTGGGTCAGGGCGCTGGGGGAGGCGAGGAGCGGGTTGTGGCGCAGGAGTGGGATGTGTTGAGGTGCTCAACTCCAGCTGCCAAGAGCAGAGCCTGGGCAGGACGGGAGGGGAGCAGCCTGGACCAGCCCAGCAGGGACCAGCTCGGCTCCAGGAGCTGAACTGCACCCAGACGAGAGAGGCAGAGCTCACAAACGGAGCCCATTTCCCCTCGAGGCCATTTTCCAAGCTGCACTCAGCCGCAAGCCCACCCCGCTAACAGCTTCCTCCATTAGCATCGCATCCCGGCGCTCCCGTGGCACTGCCCTCCTCCCCCGGCATCTCCAGACGCGATTAGGCCGGGAGCCAGGGAGCTGAGAGACCCGGGATTGCTTCCCGCATCTGTCACTGTCACCCCTCCTCGCCTGCCGCTCGCACGAGGAGTTCTGGGGGGCAGCGGGGCCGCCTCTCGCGGCTGGGGTGCACATCTGGGGTGGGCTCTGCACATCTGGGGTGGGCTCTGCACATCTGTCTGCTCCCGGCTCCAGCTGCGCCAGGTGAACTCCGAAGCGCTCACCCGCTCCCGCATCCGCAGCAGCTCCGAGAGCAGGAGCTGCTGCGTCTCTGCTCGCTTTCACAGGGGAGGCAACGTCCCAGGAGCAGATGGGAAGAGGGAAAACGCCAGCAGCAGGCTGTTTCGCTTGCTGGATGAAGGAAAAACACACTCAGAGTGATGAGCTCAGGGAGAACGTGGCGCCTGGAATTCCCTGGGGACGGGTACCTCGCTTGAGAGCGCCCCGGGAACAGCTGGTCAGGCACCGTGTGGCTCCTGTCACCCATCTGCTCGTGGGGGTGTTTGTCACTGTTCTGAAAAATCGGGCTGAGAGTGGGGAAAAGAACCCCACAGGCTGGGAGAGCTGGGGGTACTCACCTGCAGAAGGGAAGGCTCCAGGGAGAGCTCAGAGCCCCTTCCAGGGCCTGAAGGGGCTCCAGGAGAGCTGGAGAGGGACTGGGGACAAGGGCTGGAGGGACAGGACACAGGGAATGGCTTCCCACTGCCAGAGGGCAGGGCTGGATGGGATATTGGGAAGGAATTGTTCCCTGTGAGGGTGGGCAGGCCCTGGCACAGGGTGCCCAGAGCAGCTGTGGCTGCCCCTGGATCCCTGGCAGTGCCCAAGGCCAGGCTGGACAGGGCTGGGAGCAGCCTGGGATGGTGGAAGGTGTCCCTGCCCTGGGAGGGGTGGGATGGGATGAGCTTTAAGATCCCTTCTCACCCAAACCGCTCAGGGATTTTGTTTTCCAAGTGCTTCAGGTAAAAAGTTGGGAGTTAAAACATCTGGGCAGGCAAATGCCAAATTTTGGTGGATAGGGAGGAAAAAAAAATTAAAATTAAAATGCTGAATGTCATCAATTGCTAACAAACCAAAAAAAGAGTAGGACACACATTCCCGGTGCTGCCTTCCCAGCTCTCACGAGGGCTCCAGGGACAGATGCCTTCCCCAGGATTTCCTCCCCCGCTAAGTTTGAAAAGGAATTACCTTGAATTCCTGCGCTGAATCCAACGGCTTAACCGGCCAGGAAAGGGGAGCACAGCCTGCCCCGAGCCCTGCAGCTTCCTCATTCTTTCAGGAGAGCCACGGTGGCCGCCTGGATTTATGGAATTGCTGCTTTTGTCCAGCCTTCAATGCAAATAGGCCAGGGCAGGTAAAGTCTGCAGGTTTGTCCTCTTTGCTTGAAGCCAGCCTGGGCTTCTGCTGGTGGCGAAAACCCCTCGTTTGAAAGCAAAGGGAAGATTAAAAGAGGGGAAGACAAAGCACTGAAAGCTGCTCCCCTTCCAGCAGCGGGTCCCAAATTAATCCCAGGGAATATTCCAGCAGGTTGCACACTGAGGAGCCACGCTCTGCCTCACGGGGGGAGCAGGATTAGCCTGAATTTGCATATTTATGATCAAAGCTCGATTAGGAGATCCTGTTACAAAGAACAAGGAGCACATTTCCCGCGGCGGCTCGGGAGACAGAGCAGCGCCTTCTGACGAGCCCACACGAGGAATCTGGCTGAGATAACGATCTGCCTCTGGAACAATGCCTTGGATTTCACCGGGTGTTTGAACAAAGTCCTCTTCCCGCAGCCTCCGCTCCCAGGATATCTTTCCCTACAGATGCGGAGGGGAGCAGCCACCGGGATGCGTTATCTCGCTGTTTGGGGGAGTTAAATACGTGTTTTCAGTCAACAAGTGAAAACATTTCCCTCTCCAGCAAGCCTGACTCAGCCTAGGGAAGGTTCCTGACTCGGTGCCAATCTCTTTTGCGATCACACCTCCGCCGGGCACAGCGGGGAGGGAAAAACCGAAGTGGCCGAAGCTTCCTCTGCTCCCTCCGACCTGACCTCGCGGCCCTGTGCAATCCCAGCTGGAGGGAGCTCCACAGCCTGGAGGCATCCAGGGTCTATTCCCTGCTGCAAACGGGATTTCAGCCTTACCCCATCCCTCTCCAAGAGCAGGGGTAAAACTTGGGCTTACTGAACACAAAATAAAGCGATTCTGACAATTGCATTGTTTTAAAAGAAGCCCAGGTTGGAGGGGGCTTGGAACAATCTGGTCCCTGCCCATGGAATGAGATGATCCTTTCCAACCCAGACTTTGCTGTGATTTTAACACCAAGACTGGAGGCAGGCAGACATTTTGTGGGTATTTGGATCTCCCTTGTGACAACATTTCTGGGCAGGAAGAGAAGGAAATCTGGAGGAATTGTTGCAGCTTGAGGCTGTGTTTAACTACAGTTGGGCCAACAACCACGAGGAGCGAGGCAGCGAGGGCTTACAGAGAGCTCTTCCAGGCTGGTACAAAGCTTCATTGTCCAGGAAACTTCTCCCTGGAAATAAATATTAATGGCAAAGACAAGGCAAGCTGAACTAGGCTCCCTGATTCCACGTACTTGGATCACTTCCCTTCAACTCAGAGGGATGTGTTTCGGACCGACTTAAATGGACACCACGTGGAAAATGAGATCTGCTGAATAACCCCCTCCCCCCCCAAAATGCACGAAATTCATCAAGTATTTCACTACTGGAGGCTCCAAGTGCGGATTCAAACTCAGAAGTGTGCTTCCAGTCCTTTTTATAAATCATTTACTTTGGGGTTTAACACATTCAAGCAGTAACTGGGCTTGCCAAGCCCACGGAGAGCAGGAACCACCGGATTATTTGGGAATACTGCTTTAAAACTCTCTGCAGCCGTGTCATGCTAAAGCACTGCAAAACAGGTGACACATGAGCATGGAACATCCTCAGCAGTTTGCATTTTACTGTGCCAAGAGAGTTACAATTCCAACCCAGGCCAGAAGAAACCATTCGCCTCCCATTTGATCTATTTGCCCTTAAAATCTCTCATCTGAGGATGGGATTGATTTTTTTTGGAAAGGAATTTCCCATAAATCGTTAAAAAGTAACCTCTCTAAAGATTAGAAAAGCTGGAGTCAAAACCTTGTGGAGTAGGAACAGTGGGGCCAAGCAGAAGCAGTTCTGGTTTCCAAGGAATAGCAAACATTCACTACGAGTGGGATGGTGTCCACGAGGACATCTGGAAGTGACAGCCGGCGGCTCTTCCAGGGAATGCCACCACCAACATTCCGTGGCGTTACGGACACGGCCCCGCGCCACGGGACAGGCCACTCCTCTTTAATCAGTCAGCTTTCCACACAAGGTACTGAATATTAATTCTATTTACATTCAAAAATAGCATTTTTTCTCTCTTCAGTACAGAGTGGGAACGCCCGTGGAGTAGTCAGGAGAATCCCTCCTAGCACAGGTGCAGCACGGCTTTGTTGATCTCCGGGTTTGTCCAGTCGTTCCGGATGTCATCCAGGTGATTATCGAAATCCACCAGTGTCTCGTAGGATTTGCTGTCCAGGAGGGACGCAGCGATCCGCTGGGCTTCGGTCCAATCTTCACAGAAGTCACTAGGGGCGGAAAAGAACCCCGAATAAATCGGAATCACCACGGAAAACTCTGGGAGATTAAGGACGCTGCAGCGCGGACGCGGTGGGGACAGCGCGGCCTGGCTGCAGGAACCAACTGCTCCCTCTTGCTACAAGGAGCAGCAGCTTTAAAAATCCCTGCCAGCCACACCCCGAGGGTCACTCAGCCATCCAGTTCTGCCCTCACGCAGACAGCCTGTTTTCCCCCAAACCCCAGGAACGCCCCGGCTCGCTCACACGTGCGGGTCCTTGCACCTCCACTTGTTCTCGTGCAGCTCGTACACGTGGATGGCAGGCTCCACACACTCCATGGTGAACTTGGTGTTGTCGACCTGGGGTGGGACACAGGAACACGGCCTCAGTCTCCTTCTCGGCATCCCAGGAGGTGAAATAAACCCCAAATCAGTTGGTATGAACAGGGCGTTTTACACTCACCCACTGTTTTACCCTCAAATAGCCAAATTTACGCTGCCCATGTCCTTTGTCCCAGCAGTGAGGAGGCACAGCCCTGTTTGTGACGTTAAATATAAGAATTTAAGTTGCACAAAGAGGGCTGGAGCCAGAAGTTGCTGCCGGAACATGCAGAGAAGGCCTCAGTTCCTCTGAGGTGGCAGAGGGCTCACCACAGTCTGTCTGTGGATTTACTCTGTACTTCACTGCTCACTGCATCTCTTCCCCAGAGCATTGTGGAGGGGAAGAGAAACTGAACCCCCCACAAAAGGAGCCAGAGAACAGCATTTCCCTGGTCCAGCAGCAGGGTCAGAGCACACAGAGGGGTGAGGGGAAGGAAGCTCTTTACCATGATGAGCGCCGTGTCCGTAAAACCCTCGGCAATCCGCGAGGCCACCTTCTCTGCAACCTGGTTTGGGCTGGAGCAGAAGGGAAAAAGGAACTGAGTGAGAGGAGCCCCAGAGTTCCAGCTGAAAGCAGCAGGAAATGAGCTCAGAGAGAGATGCCAGAGTGACTCTGGGTGCTTGCAAACAGGAACGAGATAAGGAGCTGATGCCACAGCTGATAGGAGGCTCTGCAGCACCCCACCTGCAGCTCAGCTGTGTTTAGGAAATGGCTTCGGAATGACACGGCATCAGCATTTTGTGGCCTCCTATCTGCTTCCCCCAGATCAAAGACTCTGCCCTGGCAGGCATTTGAAAGAGAAACTGAGTTTTCTCCCCAGTCTGCGCTGAAAACTTGTCCAAAATCAGATAACCTTTGAAAACCTTCACCACGTTTCAAAGGTGACAATCTCACCGCGGTGCCGCTCAGTGTGGTGCCGAAGCCAATCTCTGTGTGGCACCAGTTATCTCCAGAAATTAAACTGAAGTTTTAAAAAGCTATCGAGCCCATGATATTCTTTCAAACCTCAAAGAGCACAAACTGTATCTTCTCCTTAAAGAAGTGCCCAGCAGATTTGTAAGGACAAATAATGCCTTTATCCCTGTTAGATACCTCAGAAGTCAAAGTGTTCCTTAAAAATCATCCTGGAGTCTGAATATCCATTAACAAATAACTGGGATCAGATCATCATGGAATGGTTTGGGTTGGGAGAGACCTTCGAGATCCTCTCATTCCACCCCCTGCTATGGGTGGGACACCTTCCATAATCCCAGGCTGCTCCAAGCCCCAACCAACCTTGGACACTTCCAGGGATGGGGCATAATAATTTAAATGAGTTCTTCTTATTCTAATTAATCCCAATCCTGGATTTGTCTAATAGATAGAGGGGAAAACACGGAACACACAGATCTAAAATGAAACTGTGGCTGCCCAGGAAGGTCCCTTACTGTTTAGTGACTAATCTGAGTCAGCCAGCAGGGCAAAAAATGACTAATCCTGAGGAAAAGAAGTGATAAATAAGAGACATCACAGCCTGACTGACATCACCTTCCACTTCTTTACCACGCAACAAAATGCTTCGAAAAAACCCAAGAGATAATGACGGAATTTAGAAAGAATTAAGCCACTCCTGACTTCCCACGAGATCCTGGGAGTCGCCAGACTTCACGAGATCCGCACCGCACGAGCGAACGCTCTGCAGGGTTTGGCTTTTTCCCTGACAACTGCAACTCAAGAGCCTGGCACTCGTTCAAAGAGGGGCCTTTTATAGCAGCCACGGGCGAGGAGGGATCCTGCAAAGCCTGGACTTTCTGCACCTGACCAAAGGCCGCGTCCCGCGGCCCGGCGGAGACAATGTTGGAAGCAGCTGACGGTTGTCAGAGGGAATCAACACGCCTGATTTATGGGGATGATTTCTGCTGGCAGAGTCCGAGGTACGAGCTAAAAGAGCAAACAGAAGGAAGTATTGGCCCAACACACCTGGCATCTTTCACGCGTTCGTTCGCCTGGTAATATCCAGCTATCACGTAGCTGTTCTCCTTGCACCAGGAATCAATCTGGAAAAGCAATGGGAACAATAAATCCGAGGGAAACCCACCCCCTCCCCCACTCAGGATTAAGGAAATCTCATGGCCGCCCTGTGAATAAACTCTCTGCCGCTCGGTCCTTGACATAAATCCATATTTCTGTGCGTGCTCACCCACAGTGGGGCTGATGGAGCCGGGAGATGGGAAAACCCAGCGGAGCGCTTGGAGAACGATGGGAAACATTAACCAAACGGAGCAAAAGAGCAAGGAGCTGTCTCAGTCAAAGCCTGGCCTAAATTCCAGTGACAGGACGACTAAACCCGGCCTGGAGAGGGTTTGGGTCTCGCCCACCAAGGGCTGGGACAATTTTCTGTCAGCGTTCACCCGACGAGGGAGCGGAGAGAACGTTCCCCTCGTGGATGTGGGGCTGCCCTGCCCTTGCAGAAAGGTTTTATTTCTCATGTAACCTTTCTAGGGCAAAATGCAACCATTTGGGGCCTTCACTGGAAAACAGAGCTTGAGGTGAAAGGTGAACGTGAGGCCCAAGTTTGTCCCACTTAACATCTTTCCAACTGGGATAAAACTGTTTTCCTCTGAGTGCTCTCCCTTATTTAACTTCTCTATGTAAATACTCAGATACATTTTTTTCATTTAATTTACACAACTTTTGATTTGCACAAGCATGAAACTGAGGTAGTTTTGCTGGTTGTTGTTGTTTAATGAAATGAATTTAAACACCGCTGTTCTCGCTGCTTTAACACCATTTGGGGCCTTCACTGGAAAATAAAGCTTGAGGTGCAAGGTGAGTGTGAGGCAGAGGTTTGTCTCATTTACCAGCTTTTCAACTAAGATAAGATTTTTTCCTTTGAGAGCTCTTCCCTATTTAACATCTGTCTGGAAATACTCAAGCAGATGCATTTTTTTCATTTAATTTACACAACTTTTAATTTGCACAAGCACAAAACTGAGGTAGTTTTGTTCGTCGTATTTTTTTAATGAAATGAATTTAAACACTGCTGTTCTCACTGCTTTAAACTTGTTCTTGCTGCTTTATTTGGGGCCTTCATTAGAAAATAAAGGTTGAGGTGCAAGGTGAGTGTGAGGCAGAGGTTTGTCCCACTTAACATCTTTTCAACTGGGATAAAATTGTTTTCCTTTGAGAGTTATTTCCTATTGAAGATCTGTGTGGAAGTACTCAAACAGATGCATTTTTTCCATTTA
>WEIT01033159.1:9398-24559 GCA_013389985.1 Dryoscopus gambensis
TCTACCAGCCCAGGAGGACAGTTGTCTTGAGGACAAACCATCTTTATGCTGAAGACCAAGGCAAAGAAGGCATTAAACACCTCCACCTTCTCTCCATCTGTTGTCACTAAATTCCCTCCCACATCCAGCAGAGAACCGAGGTTGTTCTTACCCTTCCTTTTGCCATTAATATATTTGTAAAAACATTTTTTATTATCCTTCACAAAAGTTGCCAAATTAAGTTCTAACTGAGCTTTGGCCTCTCTAGTTTTTTTTCTACATCCCCTAACATATCCTTAAGTATTTCCTGAGATACCTGACCCTCCTTCCAAAGATGATACATCCTCTCTTTATTCCTTAGTTCCTTCAAAAGCTTGTTGCCCATCCAGGCTGGGTATTTGCCTCGTCAACTCATCTTTTGGCACACAGGGACAACTTAGAACAATTTGGTTGCAATGGAAGGGAGGTATGTAGTCATTTTGATTATTATCTATAGAAATAGAACAATATAAAAATATTTCAGTCTCGCCTGATTTATGGCCAGACTTTGAAATATCTGTAGCTGTCGTCCACTAGCTGGGTTTAGGAAAAGATAATTTGGTTAACTCAGGGCAGTGAGTGGTAGAACCAACAAAAGTTGTCAAGAGGTTCAATAACAAACCAGCCATTAACCCACAGAAAGCAAACGTCTTTCTCCCCAGTGCATGGAAAAGAAAAACTCCTTGCAGTCACACAACCTGGGAACCTGCTGCACAGAAAAGACCCCGTGGAGACAGATGGACAGGGAGCTGCACAAGCCAGCAGGGCACCACAGCACCACTGCAACCACAGGGGCCACCAGCACCCTGGGCTACATGAGCATGGACACAGCCAGGAGATGACAGAAGTGATTGTCCTCTTCTGCTCATGTCTCAGACTGGATCTGCATCCACTTTGGGGTATTATAATAAAAGAACAACATTGATAAACTTCAGTGTTTAGTCCAGTGGAGGGCCACTAAGATGCTCAGGGGCTGGAGCACTTGCGGTAGTACTGAGGCTGAGGGAGCTGGACTTGTTCACCCCAACTAAGAGTTTTCAAGGCGGGGTCAGCACTGGAACAGGCTGCCTGTGGAGGCGCCGCAGTCTTTGTCCTTGGAGGATTTCAAGACTGACTGGTTAAAGATCTGAGCAGCCTTTCTGAGCACCGCATCTGATCCTGCTTTCAGCAAAAGGTTGGACTACAGACACCCTGAAGTCCAACGTGGATGATTCTGTGACTCTATAACTGAAAACCTTAACAATTAAATGTTTCATACATCCACACCAAGGTAGTTATATAAGAAGAAGAAATTCATATTGTTAGGGGTCAGACCAAAGATGAGGGAGAGTTGCAATAAAGAATGACCAAAAAAAGCAGCTCTGTGTTTGTACATATTGATTTGCAGCAGTGCTGGTTCTAGGATTTCTGCCCTGTTCTCCAACATATTATGACAGACAAACTTGAGAAGTAGAGCTTTAGCTCTGTAAGTAAGGAAGCCTGATTTCTTGTTGTCCGGCACGTTTGAAATTCAGGTATGTGAACCTCATGTAAGATACCATAAATTTAAAACAAGTGTTATACACAAATTTGAATGGATGTAAATCACTTCCTAGTCTCCAGGCAAAAACTGAAACAGGACCAGAGAATAGGCTCATGGATTTCCTTCCAAGCAACAAGAGATATTTAAAAATAGAATTGTAATAAAAAAAACTTCAGATACTACTTAATGGAGTTGTGAGTTTCCCCAACCATTTTTCTAACCAACCAGATTAATTTTGTTCCTTTTGTTTTCATTAAACATACTACTTTAGAATGTGAGTTCCTTTGCCAATTTCTAGCCTGTGGAGAATTTTAATGACTGAGTCATAAACCCCACCAAAAATGGGATATGTAGTGGAAGTGCAAAGGGACCTTTAACTAGAGCACGTGGTGTGTTATACTGCAATAATAATAAACAACAATAGTAATATTAATAAAAATATACAGTTTTATGTGTACCCATAAAAGGCCATTTATATGATCACTGTACTAATATTTAAAATTCCAAGGTACTGCATTTTTCACAATTATTATTGTTATAGGCTTTATAGAATTTTCCAAAGCCTTTGTATCTCAATGTGTTGTGGCTTAAGGATATGCACTGGCAGACCTCTGGTCCTCAGACTATTGATTGGTTAAAAGGATTCTTTCTTACTAAAACTTTTTTAACATTTCCACTATGCATATTTTTTTACATATACCCCTTAATAAGAAACTAAAAGGTTCAGAGTTCCAGGAAGTTCTGAAAATTCCCCAAGTACAAATAAATGGAAGAAACCTATTCAATAAATTATGAACCTAAAAAATAATCAGTTAATATTCACTATCAAAAAGGCAATTTCTTATAAAGCAGTTTCTGCATGTCCCCAGGCCGTAAACTTACTCCCTGGTTTCCACTGTGTGGAAGTTTCAATTAGAATTTCATGTTGAAAAGTACGTTAACACCTTCTTATATATATTTTGGTAATGTCTGTTTAACTTGGGCTGTCACAACTTGGAATGGATTTTTTTTTTCTTTTCTAATAAACCAGTCAAAAAAGGGGGGAAGATATTGAATGGTTCATAAATATATAATGTTTCCCATTTGTTATATTCTGCAATCAGAGGCAGCAGCTTTAAACTTGCGTATCAGTGCATAATTCCACAAACTTAAAAAATTGATCTGCCAATGTCTCCCCTCAAGCAATCTTTTAATTAAATGAACTTCACTCACCTTACCTCTAAACTTCATAGGTTGATTTTACATGGAGATTTGATTCATTTTTCAGTAAAGTTTTTTCTTGTTTTTAAACTGTAAAGGTTGTTTGGTAAACAAGTGTTTAATAATGTATAGAAGGTGACTGAACATAGATCAATGCCAATTATTTATTCACAATAAAAAGCTTGGAAGTAATGAGGTTCTTTTGTATGTTTGCCAACCAAAGCAGAAGTAGGCTGGGTTCTCAGTCACAGTAAATGAAATTGAGCTTTTAATTTGTAGGAAACTGTGCTGATTTAGACCAGCTAGAGGTCTGCTTTAAGAATATTTTTCCCCTATATTCTTATAAAAAAATCAAATTTTTAATAATGGCAAACTGTTTAACTGTACGATTAAGTTAGTACATGGTTCAACACAGAAAGTCACGATATCATCAGACAGGTAAAATGAGTGGCGTGTAGCTCCAGTTCACCAGGATACAGATCCTCATAACAAATGTAGCAGTTGTACAAATTTGGATTTTAAAACACTGCAAGGGCACAGTCCAGTGCAGGAACCTGGGACAAGGACAGAAGAGAAAATGTGTGTGGATCCTACAGACTGCTGTAGACATACCGGCCTGCAGCTGCACCACAGCCCCTGGGCTGCAGGAGCATGCAGGACTGTGAGGGGTGAAAGGAGATGCACATTGCCAGGGTACAAATGAGGAGCTCCATGCATTGCTTGCACCCAGGCTGCTGCTAATCCTGCCACTGCCAGGATGTCTTCAGTAAAACCACATCCCTGGAGAGCCCTGATGCTTCACTACCTTATGGGGTAGGGTAGAACATGTAGGAAAGCTAAGAGTGCTTCAGCTTTTTCTTATGTAAACTACAGTCTGCTGCCAAGAGGAGAACAGGAATTCCAGCTGATTTCACACCTCACTAGTTCCTTACTATCCTTTTTTTGCTGTCATCAAACTGGCCTGTATGAAGAACATCAAGCGTGGAAGAAGACCATGATACTTTTGGTCTCCGCTGACATTTTGAGACCCTGTGTAGGAAAATCCTCCATGGGTAAAGCTGGAAGACAACATCAACAACTATATTTGTCTCCCTTGTGTATATTTTAATGTTTAACTTAAAGTTTCACAACAATCCAAAGTATATTTATGTTTATAAGCATCCCACACGCTTGTAAATTGGTGTAGCAAAAGCTAAGTGAACCTGCCAGCGGTTTTCAATGCCCATAGTAAATATTGCTCTATTTCCCCTTCCACTCCTCAGAAGTCTTTGCTTCTAAACCATTTGCAGAGCTGCTAAGGAATCATAACTGCAATGCCAGACATTACATGACAGCTGTTTGAACAGAAATACTAATTGCTTTCATATTTAATTAGCTATTGTTTAAATTAAAAATACCAACAAAACAGTCACAGCAGGCTCATTTTAACAGGAGGTTTATTGGTCCAGGCAGTAGCTCAAAGAGCAGCAGGCACTGGATTCACGCACCAGCTCTCTTTAGTCCTTAGAAACTGCCAGTGCATTCCTCACTCAACAGCTGCTGGTTCATCCCACTGGACTTATCTTCTTCCTAATGGTTTTCCCTCTCCTGAAAAGGTAGAAACAGAGATATGTCATCCAAGGCAACAAGGAATTCTCTCACCTATCCTTAGCTATCAGTGATGCACGTGCCTACAATCCCTTTATTGAAAATGGGGAGTAATAGCCCCATTCATGGATCTGAAGACTATTGCACTTTGGTGCCAGAGTATATCATGTCCACACTGCTCAGGGCTGCCCCCCTTAGCACAGACAGTCTGCTTTCACACTTTTGAGAACTTGGCCCTAGAAGATCATGATTATCTTTGTGATTTTTTCCTAAATCAAAATCACTGAAATGACATGGTTGCTGGGTCACGAGGAATGGTGTTCTAGTATCAGGAGGATAATGGTATGTACTCTGCAATCTGCAATGTGATTTGGAGCTGTGATACCTGTCCTCCTGGACTTGAGAGCTGTGTCATAATCAGTTACTGCTTATATGAAATTGTCTCTGCGGCTTCCCATCCCCAGATTGACCTTGGGTCCTCTTGGAAAGGAACAAGCTCAGGTGAAAGGATATTCAATTGGTTTATATGAAGAAGGAAGCAGGTTCTCAAAGCAATGAGGAAACGTGAGTGATTTGATCATGTAATTGTAGTTGAAGAGAGTAATCTAGGTTAGGTGCAAATACCTTTGCCATGGAAATCCAAAGTTTGGCAGGATGAGTATCAAGCATTGTGCCACATGAAAGACTGGTGTCAAAGGCTGCCACTCTCTGACGTGTTCAGTATTGCCCCCACATCCCTCTGTGTCAGATGGGAACACTGAAAGCCTCACTCCAGGCAACAGGTTGCATACCTGGAACCAACGCAGTGCAGGGACAGAGCACTGTGTAGTGCACAGTTTGGATGCCCCAGTGGCAGGTCAGCCTAGGAGATTCACAGTTGTTTCCCCGAATGTGGAGATTCTGGAATATTATGTTTAGGTAATATTGCTTTAGATATTACCAAATTGCAACTGGAGCATTTTTCAATGGAATATGGTGCTCCTACCCAATGACTGTCACTCCCATCTACTCCCCGGTGACATCTACAGGAGTTACTAATACACTTCAAACGGCTTTGCTGGTTGCATGACCATTCACCTCGGCGATTCTCAAAGATGCTGGCAAGTATATTGCAGGTACAACTATTTTCTTAAATAAATATTTGTGTGGATTTTCATGTGAGATTCACTTTCTGCTGATATTCATGAAAAGAAAATTGTCTCACCCAAATATACATGAAAATCAAATATTTAACTGTTGCAAACACTGCCAAGGACAATTTTGTTTAAAATGTGTGCAAATATTCTTGACAAATGTTTTGTGATATTCAGCTCTGAATAATTAACAATGCTTAAATTGCAACACATGTAACAAAACCTATTAGTTCTAATAAGTCAGTACAGTGGAATTAATCAGGTTTTCATTTAAGCAAATGTATTACAAACTAAATTGTCTCATAAGCTGTCAAATGCACAGAAGCACAAAAGTTTACATCCATTTTTAACTACCAAGAACCAGGTTGGTATGTGGCCTTTAGGGTTTGGTTCAGGTTCTGACTCGGAGCCCAGCTCACACATGGGGGCAGTGGTGCTTGGAAAGGAATTTGTAGTGAGATCCCTCACAACTGACCTCAGCTGTCTGAAAAATACAAGTAGGAATGATTTGTCCCAAGCTTCCTGTAAAATCAGGGGATGCTGGGGAAACTCGCTCTTCCCCAGGACAAGCACCTATGACAGACAGAATGAATTGCAGTCTGGAGGTTCCTGTAACTCTCCATTAACCATAAGCGGAGCCTTAGCAGATTATTTAGGCTAGGCACCTACAAGACAGATAGAATTAGGTGATATGAATCTCTTCAATTACAGATCCCAAACAATAAATTTGGATTAGGTGAAATGAACTCCCCTCTACTTGGCATTTTCCGGAGACTGTAAGGGAATTGCATGTCTTGCTGAAAAGCGTTTTCATTAAAAAACCCTGATTTGGTTATTATGTGCCGTATTTCTTTGCCTGTAAAAATATGACAAACCCCTTGCCTCCATGATCTTATTATGAAGGTCAAAATAAGTAATGATATATTTATTCAAATCTGACTTTTTGACTGAAATATATGCAGAAGTGTTGGAAAGTTTTCTTTCAAAAAACAAGTTTCTAGACCTCTTTGTGGGTCAAAAAAATAATGAATATATATGCCAAGTGTGTCTGAATACTCAAAAAAAGGAAAACAGGAAAAAAGTCAAGGTATTATAAATTTTCCCATTCTCATGATCTCTATGACACGTTTATGATTTTTGGGGACCCAACCCATGATGTTTTAGCACTTTTGGTTGGGATTATCAAGATGAAAATATCCTTCCCTTCCTGGTTGGCGTTTGTGAGGATGCATTTGTTTTCCTGAGGCAAAATATATGTGCATTATATTATTCATTTGAAAAGTGTAGTAGGCAGAATCAAGGAAATGCTGTGGCACTGATGCATGACTTCATGCTGAATGAATACAATGGAAACCTTCACACAATCCATGAACACAGCACATGAAGGGAAGCAAACGCAAAAAAAATTTCCTATGCTGCATTAACTTTACTGTGTGAATGTTCCATTTGGGAATGCAAACATGAATACAAAACAAGCTCTTCTCTATTCTGCCCACAAGCACCATGTTGGCTGAAATATATGTTACTTGGCAAGAGAAAAAAAAACATGATTCTGGAGAAAACTAGTGTGGAAACAAGATCCTTGTGTGCTTTGGGGGGAAAGCCTGTCCCCCTGAGCCATGAATTAGAGTCTGCAAGATGCAGGATGATGCACAGATTCCCAGCTCCTTCTTTGTGAAAGGCTCTGGCAGGATCTAGATTTCAGTTCACACTGGGAAGTTGGGTGCTTTAGGGGTGATCCTGGCAACAGCTGCCCAGCTGTGCCTGCCCTACCTCGACATTGAGCACCTTGCATAACTTGCATAGCAGCCTCTGTCATGGCACACCAGGAGCACAGGCAGCCACACTGTCTCAGTAAACAAAGCATAGGCTGTGGCTTCTCCTTAACATGATTCCTAAACAGACATAGTAAGATGTAATGCAACTATAGATAGATGTGGATTTCATTGCAATAAATTCATCCAGTTATTAAATTTCAAACACAATGGTTTCTGGTTTCAGATTTTAAAATAGCATGGCAGAAGTGTTCAGATACAATATACCAATGATGTTCACCTGCACACCTAAAAGGGTGAGTTGGAGACCTACACTTTTACAAATTTCCTGCATAATTTTGGTGTTACGGAAAACTTTAAAATGTCTTCAAGTTTGTTTTTTTTAATTAAGTTCAAAATTTGCCATCAGCAAGATTTCAACTCAGTGTACTGTTAACTAATTTGTTTTTCATCAAGTTCTTTATTAACAGAGAAACCCCTTGATTATTACACTTCTCTGACTTCTTGATAATCTCCCTTGCAACCAGTCACATAATGCCTGAATACTTTTCACTGAAATATTATTTAGCCAAAAAAGCTGATGGGCCCTGTAATTAACTTCCAAATAATATGAAAGAAATAGGATGTTGCAATTGCTAGGAGTTAGAAATGGATTAGTGCCTGGTTTGAGAGGCCCATGGCACCGAGCATAGCCTTTGAGCTGAGGCTCACCTTTGTTTCAGTCCTGTTCTTCATTCTTCCCAACAGCTGCTACATTTTCGGTGCAATGCAATTTACATTTTACAGTGGTTTTCCTGACTGCACTCCGGGATACTTAACACATTCAAATGACCACAAGCTATTCAGCCCTGATGGGCAAGATGAAGCACAGCGATGCCTCCTCAACCTCACTTCCTTTCCAATTACAAAAATAAATTAGCTGAACCTAACAGCACAAACCTGAGAAATGGATATTGCAAAGGAGAGAGTACCTTCAAGCTGGGCTGAGAGTGATAATAATCAAGCCCATAATTAAGAGTAGAAATATGCTTCAGTATTAAACAGCCGCTGCTTCATTTGCAGTTGATAGGAAGAGAGCAAACTCATTACAACAGCAATGTAAGGCTTTTCATACAAGTGCCATAAAAAAGACATTGCAAATATAAGTTAATTAGCCATATAACGTGTCTTGATGACAAGAACTTCCTGTCATAATCCTTTTTATGGAGAGATAAGAAAAGTCAGAAGTTGCTTGAAAGTGGAAAAGTAGCTGCAAGATGAGGAATTTAAATCAGGACTTCTGCTTTAACATGAAGCCACAAGGGTTCATTGCCCCAAATACACTCTGTCAAAGTATAGATGTCCTCAACAATTTTGGGAAAAAAATGTGTTTTAAGCAACACTTAAAATATGTTTCAAGTAACAACAGCAGAACCTCTTCATGGACCACGCGTGATTTCTTTGTCTTCAGAGATGGGGTAAAAACCTGTGAAAGAAGCTAGAACATTCACGGGCGCCGCTTGCTCCAGTCTCTTGAGATCAGTCTGTGGATGTGTATGGAGAGCTGGAGAGAAAATGTATGAAGCCTGAAGGACAAGTAACTCAGAAACAGTTAACTCCCACTGGTGGTACCCAGCAGTAACCTCTAAAGATGTTCTGGATGTGAAACATCTCATTTCTTCAGGAGTTCACAACAAATGAACTTCACAGAGAGGGATTTATTTAACCAATAGATATAATCACAAGTAGACATTTTTTACTATTACAGAGTCTCTTTCTTTAGCTTTCATCACTCCTTCTTTGGAGCAATTAGACCCAGGAAACAGTATTAAATATAAAATGAAAACCCAAGGCACAGATTCAAATAAAAACTGGAACTAGGTAATATTTAAGGTTATTTTTTTTGTCTGCTTTTAACATTTTCTGCCTTACCCAGCAGACTTATGTTCCTTTTAAAGCTGAGATTTTGAAAATGAAAATGCAAAGTTTCCCCTTTTCAAAACATGGATGACATTTCGAGAGTCCTTCCTTCACAGCTCCTTCTCTATTTTTTAAAGCAAACAAAGCTGCAATAAAAAAGTTAAAGAAATGAAATTCAAGAGAAAAGAGAGAGAAAAATACAGAGGCATAAACTTCTCTTCCGTTTCTGACTAGTTCTGAACTTCTTGTTCATATTTCCTGTACTCTGTCAAATTGAGCAGCTGGTAACATTTGTTATTAAGAATAGGTTATAGATGGATCATAATTTACTTGCTGTGCTCCAGAACATGTTATGGGCATGAGAAAATGCTCTGATTCAGACTCAGAATTTTTCTTCCCACAAAGGATTGTAATAATCTGATTCCCCAGCAAAGTTTCCTATCTGTCAGAAATAATTAAACAAGACCATAATCCATTAGTGCTGGGACAAAATCTTCTAATATATATTGTAAGCAGAAGACTTTCTGTTTCTTGCTAGATTTCCCTATTTACCTGATTTCTAAACTATCTACTTAATTAAAAGTAGCTCTCTATCTAATCAAGCTTTCATTAGAAAATGGTCATTTTTACATATCAGAAAGAAATGCTAAATGGAAGTGATTTCCTTAACTTCAGTAAGCAATCACTAAACCTGTGGTGGAATCAGCTAACTTTTGAATGACTAATCTACTGAGGTTCTTGAAGCGCTGTGAACACTGTTAATACCTCACTAGAGAGAAAAAAAAAAAGGACACTAAATGAGCCTGAAGCTTTTAGGTACTATTCAGGCAGATATTATCTATATAATAGGTTATATAGTAGGCTAATAACATGAGTGCTAATCACTATTTCAGTTAATGCAAGTCACAAAAGGCAATGAATTTGCAGACTATAAAATAAACATTTGCAAAGCCTGATCTCTACCTGGATCTAGAGCCTCTAAATAATTCCTTATCCTCATAATCACTGGAGTTCACCAAAGGGTACCAAGGGAAATTAAATGGGAATGGGAATGAAACTCATCTATTGCTGTGACTCTGATTTGAGAATAGGGAGCTCAAGCAGTAACCTATTCTGCTGAAGCAGAACTGTAAAGTGTCATAGTTCTGGGTAGAGCTCTGGAGGTGCACCAAGCATAGCTAGGCATACCCTCCAAAAAATTAAAAGCACAGCAGCCTCCTTAGCATGAAATTACCCTCCGTGTTTTTATGGGTAAACAATGGCTTCCACAACCTGCATATTATCCATTCATTTCATTGCCACTGACTTCTTCAAACTTCTGTTCCCTCTGTTTCACATTCATTACTTCTAACTTTTTGTATTTTCAACTTCTCCATTTCCTGCTCTTCCTTACTCTTTCATGTTCTATTTTGCTCAGAGCTCGAAGAGAGAGTTCAGAAAACTTTCAGTAGGACACTGGTGAGAGGATGGTGGTCTGTCAGGAGCTGCCTATTATCTCTCAACCCTGCATGACACAGACAGTGAATGCAGAGCACTTGAGCTCAGGAACATTGTGCACAGGATTGAATTATTGTAACATCAGTTCATTTTGCAGTGACAAGGATTCTTAAGATAAGGGTTTAAAACTTCCTTAAAGCCAAACAATACAGGTACCTGTTTCAATGAAATTGAGGCTTATTTCTAAGTCTCTTATAATCCTTCTCATTTCTCATGATCTCCTCTTCCTTCACCTTTCAATCTCTTTCAACAACCTTGCATATGAGAGCACAATAACAATGCTCTGACATCCATCTTGGTAAATGAAAAACATGGTGAAAGCAGTGTAGGCGTGTGTGTAGTTTACTCTTAATATTAAGCTATTAGAACATCCTGGAAAAAAGTAATTATGAAATTATTGCTCTGCTATCAGCTATATGGTCAGGTTTTTAAGGTGTGCAATAATATCCCTAGGTATGGGTTGTAATATGAGAAAGAATATTTGAATTTAGCAGCAAAGCCTAATGGAGCAAACCATCAAAATAAAGATTTTTAAAAAATCTTTTCATGTTTTGTTTATTTAGACTGCAATATCTTTATTCATGTACTCATAGTGTAAGTTAATACATAGGATGAAATATCAAAGAAGATGGAAGTCTATCACAGGCAGACTTTATCTAACTTCAGTTTGTTAATTTATGTACAAATTCTCTGTTTTGTTTTGCTTGAATATAGAGGCCACTTATACCAGTATTGCTCTTGCAGAGTAACATCTTACCACTCAAAATGCCCACAAAACTCTCACTATATTTAAAGGCTTTTGCAGTCACTCATCATCATAGAGCCCAAAGGACGGATGCAAATCAATATTAAAGCACTTCAATTTAAGTGTTTACCTGTGCACTTGTGCGTCTAGTTAGCTAAAGAGAAAGTCTCTTGGATATCCCACAACAAAACAAACCTCCCACTGGCTGTCAGTGTTCATAACTGAGTCCCAGCACAAGCTTCTAAGCCCCGGTGCAGGCAGATCTGGAGAACACTGAGTGAAAACTAAAGAATTGCTTTTGACCAGCAACAAGTATCCAGTTCTAGCGCACACATGGGCATCAGGTATCATTTGTGAAGCTTGGAGGTGCCCTTCCTGACTCAGGATGGTGTCTTGCACAGCCCTCTGTGATCTCTGCCTGCCCCACAGGTTGTCTTAAACTATATGGGCAGCTCAGCTGGCACCAGATGCATCTGTGTGACTGAAGTGACTCCTTGACGTCCACCATGTGGAGAACTGAGGCACTGCCTGATGGACTCAAGGCTGTCTGAGCCACTGTTAGCTCACACCAGGGCTGTTCCCAGCATGCAGTCACACTGATTGTGTGGAAGAGGCTACATGGAAATGATGAGCCCTGACAGTTGGCCTCAAGGCCAGGAAAGAGTCACAGAATCTTCTGTGTTGCGTAGTATAGGCACGGTCGTACTGGGTAGGCTGTTATTTTCAGCCCTTTTGATTTATAGTGCCTCTCTTGCACAAACAAGGTTGAGACAAGTTCATGCTTATGAAGATTTCTTGGGAGGCTCTGGACCTGGTGTCATTCGCCAGTTCTAAGGCCTAAATTTACTTCTAGAGAAAATAAAAAATAGTGTGGAGGAAGAGAGAAAGAAAGAGGAGGAGAAACAACTAGGGTTCCCAGAGAAGCATCCTTTCCTGGGTTCCTGTTCAAGTGCAGTGGCTGTCACTGTAATATTTTGCCACAGTAACAGTATATTTTTCACCAGGACCCATTTGAGACCCCATTGTTTGCTCCTGCTTATGATGCTGAAGCACATTTTGTTTGGCAACAGAGGTTAAATTCTGAATGACTGCTAAGCTTACTGCTTCTGTGTCATTAGAGTCCCTAAAGTAGCTCAAAAGCTACAGCCAAACAGAGGAAAAGGAGGGAAAGAAGGGATGATTGTCTTGCTGTGGCAAGCACTTCCCATATCAGCAGATGCAGGAACAAAGATGTAAGAATAACAACATATGGGACATGGCAGGAGACCAACATCAGGAGAACAACAAAGGGAAATACTTCCACAGAGGCTGTGGGACAGCAGTCCCATGGCAGCTTTGGTGACAGAGTGCAGAGCTGCCGGGGGAAAGCTCTTAGCTGTAAAAAAGGCCAAAGTGTCATCATGCAGCATTCCCTCAGTCTGGTCCCTGATGATGCACTTCTAACCATCAACTGCATCACACCTGGATTCAGAATGGTGTATTCTTTCCTCTTTGGCTCAGAAACACTCCACAAAGTCAATTTAAGAGCATTTATGGCTTGTATAGGGAAATCTTACTGTTGCAATATCCTATCACTTAAATGACTTATAAAGAGAGATCTGTAAGTGTGTGGCATGGCTTACATAAATCAAAGTGCGCTAGGGATTTGGGGAAGTTTTTGCTCTCACATATACCATTCTAAACTCGAAGTATGCAAATCAGTACCAATTGAATTACTCTTGATTTGTCTTACTGTAAATGTGTCAGTGTAGTCCATGAGTCAGCTTTTTAATTAGAAAACCCAGGGAGACTGAAGCTGGACAGGCATTTTTTACATTAATTATGTTTTGTCAAGGAGACTTGAAACTGAGAAATACTCCATAATTTGGAATAATATAAAAATAACATTAAAATTATATAATTCATTAATCTATAATCTTCCCTGCTGTAAGTGCTCCTGAGTCTCCACAGCACTGAATTTAAGAGTATAAATAAAAGACTGTTCCAGAGGCTACAGAATTGACAGATCATAAAAAAGCATTAATAACAAAAATAATGAATAGCACTGGAAACAGGGTAAAGTAGGAAAAGTTTTCTTAACTTCCCTTTTGGAAATAGTATTAGACAGAAGTCAGCAGGAACCTTTGCATTTATTTGACTGTTCTGCCCGGTTCCACACACAGCATCACAAACACAGTGTCTGTACCAGTATCGAAATCTGCACTGCTGAGCTTCTGTGTCTGCAGAAGAATAACAGCCAGGTCACTCTTAGCATAGGAGAGACCTTAAATGAAGAAATACAGTACAGTATTCCCTACCTACATACCATTTTCATGGAAATAGTAGGAGGTTTTTGGTTGCTCCTGGTTTTGAATTGCCTGTCCTCTCCTCTGCAGCCCTGCAGTCTCTGCTGTGTCTTTTTTATGTGGCTTTTTTTGGATTTTTTGCAGAAAACTGACACAAAGTAGAGTACACAATGTCTTGTGAATGATGTGTCAGTCTAATACAACATGGTTATGGCTAGGAATTGTCCAGAGACCAACCTTGGACTTGTTGGGATAAAGGTAGACAGACTTTCAGGAAGAAGATCATGTCTCGAATTATGTTCAGTCCATAAAAATAAATGGTAAAAATAATTATCTAAAACAGACACAGGCATAAAACCAACATTGTACATAAATGGGAACAAGAAACTGTATTTAAATCCCTTTAATCTGTAGCCTGGAAAGCCATTCAAGGGGAAATTTGGATGGTCTTGTCCTCTGAAGAAAATCAAACAGTATATGGTGATCCCTACTTCATCAAAAAGGAAAATTTTAAATGATATTGAAAAAACACCTGCCTTTTCACTTGTCTCACTACTCCTGCAATCTACCTTTCTGCTGTAAGACTGTGGATTGGATTTCTTTAGGAACGAGTAATAGAAAAAAGATTTTGCTGGACACGGAAACTCAGATCTAAAATGTCAGCAACATTCTGTTGTGAAAGGCCCTGCGACAACAAAATAATAAAAATTTTAAATGGTCAGGGGCAGGTCAATATGGTGAAGAAAAAAAAATGTCCCAATGAATGGCATGTGAAGGTGGACATGTATATTATGAGTTTTAGAAAGCCCACATTTAGGAAAAAAACCCAGTATTGTTAAAGAAGTCTAAGCACAGTTAAAAGCAGATGGATGTTAGAAAAACAGAAATGGCCTTTCAATTTGTTAAATACACTCTTTCTGCCCCTTTCAGAACTAACAACTGTACAAGTTTGGTGGTCCTGATGGCATTCTCAGGCAGAGGGAAGATTGTTCCCATGCAAAGACCACCACAACTTTGGCCACTGGGGCTCCAGAAGAGCAAAACCAGACCAAAACTGTTGAGAAGGAAGATATAGTTGGGTCTGGGCAAATAATACCTATGCTCCAAGCAGATACAATTAATATTAAATATTCTGATAGTTTGCTGAGAATGCATTCTCCTGTATTTCAGTGTTGCAGTTTGTAGTTTCTGGTGATAGTCTGGCAAGCTGCAGACCTTCCCAGAGAGTGCTGGAGGCTTTCTTGGGGACAGCGGCTGTCCCACTTCCCATAGCCCCTTCAGGGCTGCCCCGCATGGCTCTGGCGAGCTCTCAGCTTCCATAACACGGTGCTGACAAAGGAGGTGAGAAGGCTCCCCGCATGGGGACCTCAGAGGATGTTTACTCACATGCTGATATGTTCATTCCCCAAAGCAGAAAATGAGAGACATGCCATGGGCTTGGGTTTTATATGGAGATTGGGGTGGGGGGGGGGGGGGGGGGGGGGGGGGGCCGGGGGGGGG
>WEIT01033160.1:1235-11385 GCA_013389985.1 Dryoscopus gambensis
GAATATTTGCCTTCTACTTGAAAATTTCATCAGTTTCCCCAGCATTCAACAATATCCAGAACTGTCTCCCATGTTGGTAAAACAATTTTACTTTGTGTAAAAAATAAAATCTTGCTTTCAGAATAATGACTTCTAATACCTTTAGGAATTTTTTTCTTTCTCCCCCCAAATAACAGCAATGTAGAAAACTGAGTCATTCCATCCATGGGTAAATTCTGGGTCCACTGCAATCTTTTTCTTTACTTCTATTTTTGAATGCTGCCAGAACCATTACTCTGGATTTGACTTAGATATGCTCTTTATGAACAGCCTCAGAGGAATGACCACACCGATGAACAATAGTTTCTGCCACAGGAATGAGTTATGATATTATGTAACTTTAGATTTTGACCCTCGTTTCTTAGTAATTAATTGTTATTGATGGCATCCTAGCTTCACAAGAACAAAATATGCTACTATCTTGGAAGAAAAAAACTAAAACTGCTAAGTAAACTGAGGAGCCTTCATAGTTCTTTAACAGCTTAATTAGTAAAATTGTAGCCTTTTTTTTCTGAATTTCTGTAATCATGCTGGAATAAATATTTGTTTTCTTTGTTCAACAATTGTTTTTTTTCCCCACTCATATGAATTAGGGGACACACAGGGAACAGTGTATTACACACAGGAATAATAACCACAATTACACTGCTATTTCCCTTAGAGGATTTTGTACAAACAGCACATACTGAGATTTTTTTGACCTTTAATTAAAAGATAAATATTCTGTGGGCAGTACAGGCACAAAATGAAAACCTCCTTGTAACAGCAACATGTGCCACATACATTGAAGAAGCTACTCCTGAGCTACAGAAGTCAAGGAGCTACATATTGCAGGGCTTCAGAGCCCTGGTAAAACAGGAATATTTTCTAGAGTTAGGTCCATTGGTGAACTTCAGCCCAAAGAGAGCATGTGTTAAAATGTGGGACTAAAGAACAATTAGTTGCTCATTATTCTTTAGCACTTAAATTTTCTCAACTCAATTATTCTGTTTGCTTTTTAAAATTTTGCGCTTTTTTCTTGATTATATCTGAATGTAATTCTTAGCATTATTCCAAGTATTCTATCTGTCACTCCTGCCTGGCTGTTATCTTTTCAAGTGCATTCCTTCTACAGCTGTTTTGTTTGCTATTAACCCACTCTCTCACTTCCCTGTTTCGAACATTGCATTGCAATGTTTCACTGATCACATTTTCACTTTGAAGCAACTTTCCCCTCTCACCTTCATGCCTTTAACATACAAAGGTGAAAGAAAGGGAATCAGAATAAAAGACCATTGCTACTCCTGTGGTCTCAGCTGTTGGCTACACTGTACTGATACAGTGCTGCTTCTGTGACTAAAGTGGCATCTTTCAGGGGTATGTCAGATATGATTTCACAAGATTAACAACTATGGTTGTCATAAACTGTTAAATGAGTTCTCATACTCAATAGAACATGAGCAATGCTCCCTCAGAAAATGAAGATATACCACTGCACACACACGCACAATACCAGAGACCTACAATTAGCAGACAGTCATTACAGCTAACCTGATTTTCCCCCGAAACAAAAATGTGAACTGAAACAGGCATTGAGCCTGTCAAACAGGCAGAGTCTTAGCCCTGCCAGTCACCATAAACATGAGCTGGCTTAACCTGTTTTCACGAACTCCTGGCTCTCTGATCACTGCTTCATAGATTCCCAACGTAGGTCAAGAGCCATCGCCCCAACTCTACTCACAAGAACGTCCCTCTCTAACTCTTCATATGAGTAATATTATAAAACAAACTCATTGCTAGTGCTGGACTGAGAAAAAAATGGGAGAACTTGAGTGAACGGAAGATGTAGATGCCTAGGGATATTTAAGAATTCAAAGCAACGTGTCAGGGTTTGGAAATCACTATTTTAGAGATTTTGTCTCACGTAAGAGACAAGGAACATATGTCAAGCATAATATAAAATGTCTACAGCTCCATGCCCCATGTGGGAAAGCTATTTGGGAGAAAAAGCTAGGGGCGAATGATATATATATATATGACTTTCCAGATATTAATCCCCAACCTGTGTCACATTTTAATATTTCTCTAGCATGGACATGGCATATTCAGTTAATTATAATATTTATTCCTGCCATATAGTTGGTGTATTTAATTCCCCTGTTCATTTTTTTTCTTTTATATCTTGCATGCTGATTCCATATTTTCTAGTTATAGAAACACTTTTTTGATACAGCATAAATCAAGTAGTCTAAGGACAAGACGGATAATTTCAAAACAGCCTTTTCAGTGCTCTGGGTAAGTGTCCATTATAACATAAGTTTTACTCATTTTTATTAGTTTTCAGACCACAGAATATATATCTATATTCACGGGTAAATTTTCAGAAATGCAATACCTTCAATAGATCATGTTCTGCTTATAAATGTTTTATAATATAATAAACACGTCTGCATCTGTGTCAGACAGCAAATTCTATTTCATAAACAACTATTTATTCTCTTTTTTTTTTCATTTTTTAAAAATGAAATTCTGATGGATGATAATAGCAAACTAACAAGTGTAATTACATTATTTTAACCTTCTGTTTAAATGAAAGTTCTGCTGAAAAAAACAGACTACAAACAACAGCAAGTGAGCTACCAAACCAGCCTCATTACCAGAAGTAACAGAACATCCTTTAGTTTCCTGGCTCCTTGGCTCATTATTTAATCTATTCATTATAACTCATATACAGAGAAGTGGAAAATTGAGAAGCTCAATCCAGTTGTGCTCAATTAGCTTACAGATTAACCACATGAAAGGCTAAATTGGAGGCAAAAAAAGATTATGTTGCTGTGTTTTACTCTGCTTTGTCTGCCACAGTTCAAACAGCACCAGCTCTACATATCCACCCATTTTACATCCTCTGTGTTCGCAGCAAAGAAAAGATGGTAAATTGTGTCACGCATCAACTGATATTAAAAACGAAAAAAGGAACAGCAAGTGTCTTACATAACTTTGAACAAAGCATTCCAAAATGCTATTAAGCTTAACAGCTTCTCAGGATCAAGTTGTCGGTGTGATGGGAAAACAAACTTGCTTTTAGTACAAGAACAGGATTATTTATGTCACATCAGCCTTCTGGTGCATTTCTATGCCTACTAAGAAGCTGTGCTTTTTTACACCTGTTCTGGAAGTGGTTCCTAATTAAACAATGTGCAGAAAGAGAAGCACATCTCTATTTTGCTGTGCGTACAATAAGCATATATGATTAAATATCTGAGGGTAGGTTTATACATGTAAAATGTTCTTGGAATGAGAATGGTGAACTTGACATGTCATTATCTACATAGTAAATAAAGGGATGATGTGTCATTCAATTTCTATAAAAATGAAAGGTGGTTACAATACACGATGTTGTCACAATTTAGAATGCATTTTAGAGCACTCAAACAGTTTTCATCAACTCGCTTTGAAGATATTTTCAATAGAAGTTTAAGAACTGAATTATTATCACAGCAAAATATTTAAATATCACAGATGAGAAATACCTATTTTAAGGATTCTTCTACAGTTGAAAGTCTGAAAATGGCATTTAGGCTGGTGATTTACTATGAAAATTAGAGTGGGTCTAATATTACATTTCTATATTTAACTAGTACATCATATTTATTGAAATCTTTCCCCTCCTCATCCCCCCAAATTAGCTTCTTCAGAATACAGTATAGTAAAAGGGCATTAGAAAATGCAATAGGTCCATAAAAAATATGTAGTCCTCACTAGCCTTTTTCTCTTTGGGAGCAACTCATTAAAATCACAGTGAATATTTAAACAATCACAAGTGACTATTTTTCATTTTTTGTTTCTTTTAATCTGAAGGTTGCCTTGCTGTCTAGATCCTATACTGAAACAGCTCTGGAAAAGAAACATGGCAGTCAACAGGAATTTTGGGTGAGTAAGGACACTGGATCTTCACCAAAAGTTCAAACAGGCCAACTTCCTATAGCTGCAGGTTCTCAAACGAGAGCTATTTCAAATAACTATAAACATCTACAGCATTTAGTGGTTATGATAGGGAAAGCTTTTCTTACAATCAAAGTGCAAAAAAAATCTAATTGTTTTCCATATTAACCTTCAAATTTTGTATAAATTTCTAGAAATAATATTTTGATTTTAAATACAGAATTTTAGGATGATGTGGAGTAGAAGAAAAAGATTTAGACACTTTATGCAGAACCTGCAGATTGTTAAGCAGCAGCTCTTTCTCAGTGAGGCATTTTTACAGGAAGTGGCAGAAAGCAGAAAGAGAATTTTTTATTTTTTTGACAACTTTCCCTTGGGCTGTATTTTTAAAAGAAGTTAGCATATTGCCTTTGAAATGAGGAAGGAATAACCAATCCACTTGAATAATTTGGTCTACATGAGTTATCCAAAAGCTTCATTAGACAAGGAGCCCATAAAGGCTGTCTTATTTTTTAAAAATGGGACAAGTGTCTTTCTAGATGAATTTTGTTCCGAATATCTCTTTTTCTACTGCTTTCTTGCTCTACTTTCCTCTTCCAAATGAATGATTTCTCCCTCCCACTAAAACAAAATGAATGTCCCATATCTGATGTCACCAAAGTATAAAAATTGCACGAAATGCTGCAATACACAGTAGACCCTATATTGCCTGAAATACAATACAAGTAATGAAAAATAACCAAGTGTGATGAAAAGAAACTAAAAAGATAGGTAAGGAATTGATATTTTTGAAGTAGCATGGAGACTATTAAGTCAAACTCTTCCAAAGACAAATCCATACTCCTCTCTCCACTTATTAAAACAGACTTCAGAAAGACTAAATGAAACAGCACAGCTAATGGTGGAATAAAGATTAATGTTAAAAGCTGAAGCTGCCCCCAGGTAGAAAAAACCAAAATACTTGCAAGGTCAAAAGTAACAATAGGCTAAGAGCAAAAAGAAAAAAAAAATTAAAAAAACATCAAAGAGTTTGTCTCAAATCAGAGCACCAGTGAAAGGAGTTATGAACAAATCAACAGAATGAGCAAGAAGGAAGCACCTGAACTGAGGACTCCGAAGGAAAGGTCAGAAGAGGCTGAGGATGAAACAGCTCAACTAATAACTGCTACTCATAGCCTCTTTCTCAAAATACCTCTTTCTTGATACCCACAGATTGAAAAGTAGCAAACATTATACACATCTTAAAAATTGGGTTCCAGGAAAACAAGGAAACCATAAAATTGTGACACATAACTTCTGTATTGGCCATATTAATGGACTGATCAAAAAAAAATTGAATTAACAAAATTGTAAATATTTGCTTTTGCTTTATAGGAGCCTGGACAGTGCTGTGCTTTGCATTTGTGGATAACTTGTTAGTGCTTTGGCAGTTGCTGAGAAATGCCTACACAGCCTCAGGGCTCTCCCTCTGTCCCCCAGCAGGCTGGTTGGAGGTGGACAAACGACTGGGCGGTGACACAGTAGGGACAGTGGACCTCAACTGATCACAGAAATATTCCATAGCCCACAATTTCATGCTCAGCATGACAAGCTCAAGGCCAGGAAGAGGAAGGAGGGTTGTTGGTATTTCTCTTCCCAAGTAACCATAACGCGTGCTGAGGCCCTGTTTCCCTAGAAGAGGAAGCACCTGCCTGTTAGTGGGGAGCAGGGAATGAATGTCTTACTTTGCTGCGCTGGCACAGCAAGCTTTTGCTTCACTTCTTAAACTCTTTTTTTATCACAATTCATGAGCTTTCTCCTTTTTGCCCTTCCAATTCCCTCCCTTACTCTTCTGGGTAGGATAAGCAGTTCTGTGGGTCAAAGCTATTTCTGGGGTTAAACCACATTACCATCATAAATATGAAATATATATGTAGTAAAAATACTCAAAGGGATGTGACATATTTATATTTATACAAACAGAAGATAAAAGAACTGATATCAAAAAAGCCCTCAGAAGAAGCTCAGAACAGGGATTTAAAAAAAAAATCACTTAAAAGCATGCAAGTTTCCAGTTACATTTACTGTTTCCCAACTTAGGCACTATCCTTGCATCATTACAATCAATTGAAGCTTTATTACTTGATTCCCGCAATGTGAGAGCTAGCAAAAAGCCCTGCAATCAGCAAAATGAAGGTTAACAGGACCTTCAGAAAACTGCTTAATGCAATTCCTTAATTGCTCAATATTCAACTGAATTTCAGATGTATTTTCCAAGATCAGCAATCCTTAACATTTCTCCTCCTTTTCCTGACAAAAGCCAGTAAGTAACAGGTTTCAGTCCATGCCAGTTTGAAAGAGAAAATTATTTATGCAGAGGAGAAAGGAGAAGAAAGGAGAAAGAAAAATATTAGCTAAGGAAGTAATTAAGAAAGTCAGTGACTACACCTAGATTTTGTTTTCTTGAAATAGGCTCCAGTATGCTTTAAATTAATTCTATAATGATACCTCATGGTCAGGCATTATTCCAATAATACAATGACATGATGACATCCTAATGACATAAATTCTTCATCATGGAACATCATAAACAAATTAGAAAGTAAATATTCCATTGCATTCGAAAAGACAACCCAAAATTTCAGTCAAAGATATGACCCAACAAGGATTTTTTTTTTTAAAGTTGAAATTCTTTTAATTGCATAAATGACCAGATTTTTCATCACTATATGAAAGTTTGGAAAGGATGCTTATATGCCCACTCCTCATTTCAACTCTGTGGTGTCTACTAGTTTGTAATTAAAAAAATGGGAGAATTTTTCTTCTGCAATGAAAATATCTACATGGCAAAGTCCTTGCCTACCACTGGTTCACAATTTTTTACAGGTGTGAATAACTAATTGCAAAATTCTGGAAATCGTTCATGTTTCAAAGTTGAGAACTTTTGAAACACAGTTGCATAAAACAATAGAATGTGATTTCCTCTGAAATCCATACACAATTCACACACCACCAATCCTTGAGTCCTTTGTCCTAAAATTACAAGCTCCTTGTACTTGAACACAGAGAGCTAGAAGATTTACTTTGATCTTCCACTCAGATAGCTAGGCTCATTAGATCACAAGTTCTCTTCCATTTTTTTCCTTTAATGCGTTAATGAATTATTTAAAGCCACAGATACTCTTATTATAAAGCATTTTAATTGTTCTATCTATTTTCTATATAGACACTATGTGTGTTACTGTTTTTTACACGATATGTTTTGATTATTTTGTTTCTCTTTTCAAGGAAAAGTGTAGAATTGGATCATTGGAGTTATACAGCAGATATGCTATGTGAATGTTTTCTAAAAAGGTATTTCAATTTCTTAGCTTGTTACTGTAAATCATATTTGTACATATATCAGAATAATTTACATTTACATTAGATCCTTCTCTCTCTCATTGATGCCACATCTGTTCCCATACTGATTTTCATTCTACTGCCAGCTCCCATGTCCTTCACTTTTCATTTTAAATGGCAACTACTACCAAACTCATCTATTTTTAATTTTTATAATGATATTCTCCTTGAGTCGTAGGTTGTGTGGCTTTGGGTTTTTTTACTGGCTTGTATAATGTGTGACAGTGGCATTCACAACCATAAACATCCTGTTCAGATAAGAAATCTACATGATTTCATGATTTTAAAGCCTCAAAGTGATAGGCTGATCATTTATTTTTCTCAGTCTGAGTGCTGAGGGGTTGGAAGTGCTGAGTCTCAGTGCTGAGACTATTTCATGTACAATTACCAGTTATGCATGAACATGATTTCTAATTTTCCCTGCAAAAGCAAACAAGAGCAAACAGCAGTACAAAGTGATATAAAGAACAGGAGGAGAAAAAAACACTTTACTGGAAACTGCTGAAAATATAGCTTATTCTTAGCATTACATATGAATATAAGCTAGAACAGCTTCAAATGGAAACCAAAGGAATTGACCAAGATATGGAAGAACCCCCACAATCTGGTACAGTCAGAATATCTTGAAAAGGTCTCTGATTGTGAGAGGGATATAACATCAGCGGTTACACCACTCCTTTAGTTCTGTGATGGCAACTCTCTTGCCCTACCAACCAACAAAAGTGGGCTGCTTAGTTGCTTTTTTGTTTGCTTCTTTGTTTTTAGATGAAAGGTTCCACGTTCTTTTAAACTGTGAAATTATGTTCACAATACTGTTTCAACTATTTGGTCATCTGCTACTTTGAATAGATGAAATTAGAAGGCCATTATATATTTCAGAATAATACTCACATATGCATAGATTTAATTACTGCTTAGCTTTCTTTATCTAAAATATTTCTAACGCTTAAACTGTGACTTCTTTTAGTCCTGGTTATGGTTTAAAAAACTTTATGCAAACATACTGCCTCTTCATAGGTTATAACAGGGCAGATACAATAAGTCCATATTTCTAAAGGCCTGATATAAAGTCACAAAAGTTCCCTCTGCCACAGGTGNACTGCCACAGGTGCTGAACACAAGATTTCATTTTCTCTTCTAATTCTTGGTGGTGGTTGGCCCAAACACCATGATAGATAATTAATCCAAAACAGTGCCTTCACTACAAAAACAAACTCAAACCCACACACGTGAAAGCCCTAAATGTATGTGAGGCTGTCAGGATTATGCTCCTCTAGTGTTGTCATATTAAAGCTTGTTTTTCAGTGATTCCTGAAGAACATGTAAAACTTCTCTGACTTAAAACAGTCTTACAAACTAAAAGATAGATTTAAAGCTCTAGCTGAAATCTGCAGTTGGCAACTTTGCTCCTCTGGTTAATGAAAGTCCTGATAGCAAGATTACCAGGAGATTGTACACGAAGCAGACTTCATGGGCTTGGATTAAGACCAGAAAACAAGAGCTTCCTAAAAACCCCTTTCCTTTGTTTCAATATCTAGGTATACATCTCTGGGCTTGATTCTCCCAAAGATATATACACCAGAGCACGTGTAGTGTGCCTGCATGCATGTGAATTAGAAATAATGGAAAACAAAGAAACAGAACATCTCACTATACTTCTCTAGGGAGACAACATGAAAAAAAAACCATGATAAATGATAATGATAACACTTAATAAAGTTACCTTTCTGCAAGGCCACCAGATTACATAGTATGAATGTATAAGAAGAATTAGCAAAATATAATAAATGAGAATGTAAGTTTATTGATCATACTTATGTGACAGAAAGTCATTCAGTCACAAGAAACATATGGCATTTGGTGACATCAAAAAGGTTTTGTCAGAAATTTAGAAAATATCAATGCCCTTTTATAGTTATAAACTTTGCCACAAAGGACTCATTCTTTCTTATTATCAAAGAGAAAATGGACCTTGTTTTTCCTTAGCGTGGTTATTCTGAGTATACTCCCAAATCCTCTCAAAGCTCTTTAAAGGCAAACATTACATGGCTGAAATGTTAGAGACAGTCAGGATCTTGTTTTTGCCTGGTTTTGAACATTATCCACAGTTCCAGTTCACTGTACTTTTTTTGAATAATAAGGTCAGGAAATTTCACATGATCCATTCAGACATGTAGTTCACTAATCTGAGAAGTGCTATCCCCATGTCTGTTATAGTCTGTTTTAGATATTCAATATCATCAGTAAAGAAATTCAGAATTTCTCTCCTTCCCTGTAGAATGTATTACTTTCAGAAATGAAGTATTTTTATTGAAATTAAAATAGGAAATTAATGTAAGAAGTATTTTTGCCTAGCTTCATCATCTCATCTGCTTAGCTTCATCATGTCAAATTTAAGACTAAAAATGCTCCATTTTATGATGGTTTATAGCCCCTGATAAACTAGAGAAGTTTCCACAAAATTGTCTTTTAATGCAAGAATTCAGGAACAACTTATTTTGAAACTTGTCGTGGCACATGAACTCACAGTGGATTTTACCCAGTAGGATTTTATTTAACAAAAAAACAACACAAAACCACATAACTAAAACATTAGCCACCTGATTCTTGTGTACATTATGTGGCACTGATCAATACTACTTTTGCTATAAAACTGGAAGAAAATCTCTCCCCATTTTCTTTTCCCAATTTTTTCTATAGCATTATGCCTTTGACTTTGAATGTCATGTTTTCAGCTCAGAAAATTCAATTGTACTCTAGTTCACTCAAGTGGGAGTTGAAAATTAACTAGAGTAAAACTAGGGCCATG
>WEIT01033164.1:9738-27692 GCA_013389985.1 Dryoscopus gambensis
CATGCCAGCAGTAGTAGCCATGCAGGAGCCATGTCATCGGCCTGGGATCGCTGGAGTGCATCCCACTTTGGCAACAACCCTTTTTATCCCTGACATGGCTCATGAGGAAACCAGTACTGGAACAAGCAAACTCTTACGGCTCAACTAATAATTCCCTTCTGGCTGCCAGATTATGTAAGCTCTTCACTGCCTAGGAAAACACACTGAGGTTGGATTGGGGAACTAGGAATCTGATATTCAAAATATTTGCGAGCTCTTCTCACGCTTATTAGTGACTTCTATCACAAAGCACACTGGTACATACGGCCTTTAAAGTTTTAAAAGGTATCAAGCTGACAGTTCAGATGTACATGCATTAGCCAGTATAACACCGTACTAGAAAAAGGTTCTTAGATAATCTTTTTTTCCTAACTAAAATGAAAACAAGCAAATTCCTTTAATAAATATGATGTCATAGTCTGAGCAAGAAAGAATTTAAAACTTCACCCTGATTATATCTATTCTCAAGTCAAATCACTGGAAGGTTAGAAAAGTGGAGTTAAGGTGGAATTTAAATAAATTTCAGTATTGTCAGGGATGGGAAAGCACAAATAGTGTATCAAAAATTCTGCCCCATAATGACATCATTTACTAGACATAACTGTTGTATGCGTTGGCCCTATGAGAGATAAAACTAATTTTCAAACAGAAAAAAATCACTTTCTACCTCTACAAGAATTTTTTTTGTCATCTGTTTTCTCTATTAACTCAGATTGAAAATCTGTCAGTTCTTGGACAAAGAGCCAGATTTATGCCCAGTGTAAAGCAATGAAAAGATATACTTTTCATTATACTTATATTGTAACATTCTTTATATAAACTCTGGTTTGAAATATATACTCATACTTGTGTTTATCTGTTATATATGTCATGATTTAATTAAATGCTTCTGCAACTTCATGCAGTCGCAGTTGAAGGCAATCACTGTTCAACAAAATCGACTGAAGCTCTTGATTGTGCCTTTATCTACACTGGCTGAATCTGAGCCTGTAATTCTCTGCCTCTGGTGACAAAGATGGAAGTGATATAATTTATATATGGAACAACTATTGCCTGCTCTAATGGCTACACACTACAGTGTGAAAATGCCAGCAGTGTTGACCACAGCCCTATTTCTACTGCTACACCAAAAGTAGAATTGTGTTGGTGGTGAATTACAAGGGCTATTTTTGCCAGCCCAGGCAAGGCCATGATAATCAGAATTATTTGAAGATGATATTTGATTAATGCTGGAAGTACTCTGTAAGTGATTTCCACTAGACAACATCTAATTATTTAATTATTTCCCATTATTAATGGAATGAAACAATTCAAAACAAACAGCTAGAATGACTATTTTGCAGGAAGCTCATAAACATCATTTCATACATGTAGAAATCTTGCTAAAATTATATCAAGCTGGCCTGTTGAACTTGAAAGGCATATTTTATCTCAATCAATGCATAAAAGTAAAATTATCTATAACTAAGGCATGTTTCTCTGCTGTACAGTTCAGCTGTAATGATCCCCACACACTACACTTGCACATCAATTATGATAATCATAATCACGGTCGTTAAGCTGAATGTTCATTATTATCAGGATGCTGGTGACAGCAGATTCAATCATCGGGTGCAATGGGCAGGCAGTCACAGTCCCACCCAAGTTTCTGCAGACAGCGTTGTGCCACATTAAATCTACAATGTGTTCCACATCCCCCTCCATTCCAAAAGCTGTAGACGGTAAAGGTCAACTTTATGTTCTGTGCAATATGCTTAGGTTCTCTAAATTAATTCTTTGCAGTCCCAGGTATTTTTATGCTTTGTAGATAATAAAATCCTGTTTAGGGCCAAAATGCCTGTGCAAATAATGAAACCGTGATTCAGTTGTACTGTAATTCACCTATAATAAGGCATCAGAGGGAAGAATCTATCAGAATGGAACATCTTAAACTATCACTTCCTGAATTTTACAAATAAGAAAGCATTAAATGCTGTCATTAAAGTCAGTTTTCTAAAATGCATATGCAAACTAATTCCAATACAGATTAAAGACTGTAAGCTATCATTTCTGCCTCAGCAAATATGACATATGTGACTGTTTTGACAGCTGCAAGACTATAGTTAGTGTATTTGATCCCTTGACTGTCCATCTACATTGGAACTTATCATTGTATATTAAATTCCTAGTGACTAGTAAATTTTTATATTGAAACTTCTTACATAAATTCTATCAAAGGCATTCCAGTGTATTCAGATATATAATGTAAAACTTAAAATGTGTAAGCATTTTTATGTTTTATATTGATTTACTGAGTAAACTAACTAGATTCACTTTCACTAAAGGTAGAGTACTTCCATTCCTTGTTTATTTATAATGAAGAATTAGAACAGAACACTTTTTCGCTTAACTCAAACTTCTTTAAAATGCAAACGGAGTGAGATAAAAATTTTCAGATTATAACTAGATGAAAAAAACCCTATTGACTTTTCCTCACACAGATATGGTAATTATTAGGTTTAGAGGAAGTCTATGCTAACACCCTTTCATTCTCCAGAAGAAATGTAACAAGGTAATATTTTTTATTGTTGTTCATTTCCCTTCTAAAGTAATTATATAATTTACATACTAATCTTTCTGTGACTTGAATTAAATTGCATAGTAATAAACACATGAAACCCTCAGGAAAATACAACTAGGACATACTCATGCACACACACACAAGAAAACTTTTTTATACATACCACTAAAAAAAGCCAGCTAGTATCAGCTAACATCAAACAATACCTCAGCAGCTCAGAGGGGCCACAGATCCACTGACCACTGAACTGACGCCTTGGAAGAACTTACATAGTCTTACCAGCAACAATACACTGAATTTGTTTAGCATAAGACTGTCAGAAACTGAATAGAGATCATGGCAGTGTTATCAGCTATTCAGGTTGTAATAGAAGTTGCATCTACAGAAACATAACCTCATGGGCAACTCGAAGGAGGGATGTGTTCAGCAGACAAACTGTTAAGCAAAAATCTTATTTTTTTTCCTAGTATTTTGTTACATGCCCTTTTGTCTTGTGATTCCTTAGAACAGGATAATTTTGTCCATAGCACTGTTATAGTCAAAGTTTTCATAGAGTTTAAAAATGAGAAAGTGACGGAGAGTTCTATCAAATTTAACAGTTATGAAAGTATGACCTCACACCTGCCTACATGCCTTTTTCCATTAAATTGCAGTGAGGAGCTTGAGGTTTTGTGGTTCTTTTTTGTTTTTTTCTTGATAATAATGACCCATTAAAGCAGTAGGTATGTCATAAATAGCCCTCTTCTCCCCTTATCTCTCTGTTGGGGTAAGCGGCTTCTAATGGAAGCTTCATATTGATTTAGAATTGGGGTTGGAAGGCTCTGTGTCATATCAGGTTAATGTATACAGCTATTCACCTCCAGAGATTTAGGCTGATATCTCTCCAAGATCACAAGTAAAGTGAGTTTTTTTCAGCTAAGCCCATAGTTTATATATGTGTGATATGATATACAGTATAAATATTTTTAGATTTTTGGTATCATGATCTAAGCCTGAGCAAGAACTGCAAGAACTGGAAAACCAAGTCTTTGCAGGACAAGATGAGTACCAGAAATAAGATATTTAGGTCCTTTTTATATATCATACTTATGCTGCAGGACTTCAACCAGTCATATCTTCCACTCATTGCTTTTGAAAGACAAATTCAGATCTTTTTCTTTGATTGTTGATGTTTTATTTGCAAGGAGATATAATTATTGAAAGTTGAAATACCAAAATTTTACTCTGAGCTCATTTTTAAAGCTTAAAGTTTTGAGGAAAAAATCTTTTAAAAATGTTCTGTCTCAAATTAGGATGCCTTGGAACTTGCTGTATATTTACAAAGGTTAAACTGACTTAAGGGAAGTAATTTATCATATCTTACAAAATCCCAGAATTGTTTAGCTAGGAAGAGACCTCTTGAGATCACCCCTACAGCCCCTGTGCTCAGCTAGAACAGGTTGCCTGGACCACAGGTATATCCAAGGATAAATATTTTGCAACCTCTTTGGGCAACCTGTGCCAGTCCTCTGTCACCCTCACAGAAAAAGAAAAAGAAGGAAAACAAAAGTGGTTTCTTGTGTTCAGACGGAATTTCATGCACTTCACTTGAGTTCACTGACTCTTGTCCTGTCGCTGGACACTACGGAGTCTGAGAGAAGTTTGGCTCCCTGTTCTTCCTTCACTCCTATCAGGTGTTTATGCAACTTAATAATATCTCCCCTGTGCCTTCTCTTCTTCAGACTGAAGAGTTCCAGCTGTCTCAGCCTCTCCTCCTACAAAAGATGCTCCAGTCCCCTAACTATACTGCTAGAGAGTGCAGCACAGAGCCAAAGTCCATTATCTTTTTAGTACCCAGAAATTTTAATGTGATTAAGATACCAAATACAAATAGAAGTAATGAAAACACTACACAAACTCATGTTCTGAGAAAAATTACCTCTTGCAGCACTACAAAATCAGAAATATATGAGATGCTCCTGACAAAGCAGGCAATTTAATGAGGTGATCTTAAAATAAAAATCAGCTATTCACTAGTTTTAAGATTTTTTTCCAAAGAATGTAAGCAGTAAAATATTGTGTTATTTTAATCAAGTTTTGCTATAATTTCCTGAAGGTTTATCTTAATGTGCGAGAGTAAAGATACAACATCTCTTAAATCAGAAAAGGCAATACAAACAGAATGAAACTTAGCAAAATGCATATAACTGAAGCTTTACCTAATCAGGGTCCTAAATCCTGATCTTGTAGGACCTAAGGTGTTGAATTTCCTCAAATTGAATTTACCAGAGAGTCGAGGAAATCTGACATCTCATCATAGCTCTAACTACATGATTTTATAACATGCTAGAAAGAACCCCATTGGGTTCCACGATCTCTGCATCATACTGAAATTCACTTAGTTCTAATAAAACAGCAATCTAAAAAAGTAAATAAATTCTTGATTTTTGCAGTGACTTACCTTGTCTGCTATCCACTTCTTAGGATATACTTCTCTGAAATGTTTAGTTCCATAAGCTTCTTGGCCATATTTGCCTGACCTACGAAGTAATGGCTCATACTTCTCAACATTTTTATGGTATGAAGAAAATGGCAGAAATCTGAAATTCAAGAATATTTTAAAATCAGTTACGCTCTTCTTTAGATGCCACAGAATTGATGTAAATAATAGATAGCAACGCTGCAGAAGATGACATGGACACCTGTTTCTGCTACTTTTCACTACCTTCTTAATGATTCCCCTCAGTATTGTGAGAGGATTACTGCAATTTCTGCTGCAGCTTCTTTCAGATTAAACTTGGAGCAAAGAGATAGTGAGTTTCAACAGAATAAAATGAAGACTTTGTGCACAAGGATCTAACTTGGTTCACTTGCATTAGTAGATTATTACTTTGTCTGTATCTGCACTAACTACTGGTGGGATGTGCAGGATGATGAGGGTTCCTGCTGCTGGGATGTGAGTGTTGATACCTCAGGTCTTAGCAGGCAGTGCAGCCTGTGCCAGCTGTCAGGGGCAGGCACTGCCCCTGCACAAGGAGAGGGATCACCTATGGAGATAGGCATCCCTCGGTATCTGGTACCAAAGCTAAATAAACCATATTCTCCTTTAACAGAACAGAAATTGCATGTATTGCTAAACCACAAAACAGAGAAATTGTTTCTTCAGAATTCACAGACTGTGTACCTTACTCTTAAGCTATAATTATGTCCTAATCAGCAATCTTTTTGAGCTACATTCTTTCATTTTCAGTCATAATGATGATGGACTTGCTGCTTACATAGTGCCATTGAGCAGTGACGCTCCAGCTACCTGCTGGAAGGGCTTTTCAGATGGATGTCCCTAACTGTCATGGACACAGGTTTTCTGGGTAGGTTCCACAGGAAACTGTATGGAGGAAGGTGAAAATCATCTTATATATAAAACATCTGCAAGACACCTCACAAACGTGCCTTAATTCCATCTATTTCAGTTTCCAAGAGAGCCATGAGAGCAAATAAGTACATTTTACTATACTGTAAAACATTGGGAATTAAGCTTATCATTGCTGGTATTCTGAAAAAAATCGAGATGCTTTCTTTATTCTAGAAGTGCAGGAAAGATATTATTCAGTAGAATTAGAAATATATGCTTCAGAAGTCTAAAACATCACTTTTAACTGCCATGACAGCAACTGTAGTTAATTAGAATCCTCCCCTAGCTGAAAGCTTTTCAGGATCAGAGTCCCTATAAGAGTTAGGCAAACAAGATTTTGATAAAGATGAGGATTAAAATACCCTTCTTTGTCTCTCAACTGATACAGATGCAGAAAATTATTTATTTTGACTAACTGATTTATCAGCAACTGTTTGAGTGTTTTCTTATATTATTTTTCTTTATTTCCACGTCATAAAAAGAAATTGTTTTAGAATCTTTCCAGCTATATCAACTTCTTCTATCACGTGCCACAAACAAATGTCATGTAAAGTTAGTGAAAGAAAAACCCTGAGTTAGCAGAGTTTTAAATAATAAAAAGCTATAGTAGCATGTGTATACCCATGGGAAAGGACACCCTCACACAAGACAGATTAGGGTACTTGTAATGCTAATTTGCACATGGGATGGACATCACACACACACAAAAATTAATGTGGCCCCAGTGTCCCAGAGACTACATCCAAGGTGCTGTGAGCCGGCTGCTCCACTTGCAGTTTTTATCACTTCTGAATTGCATTTTAATAGTACATTTTTCTTTTGTTCAGACATGAAAGAAAATTGGCTTTCTCAGGGGATTGGATAGCTGAGAAGACAAGACTTGCAGTTTAGGGATTTGCCCATATATGCACAGAATTTAGTTAAGCTATAGCATTCATAATTTAATATGAATACCATGTCTGTAAAATTTACACATAGAATGATAAAAAAATCTCAAGCAAAGAAGTAAATTATTACAGTTTTCCCTTTAAAATTTTCTGCATAGAGGTTTTGATTTTACTGTGGATCAGTTAATCTTTGTCTTTTTGGCAAACAGATACTCAGAGTAATGTAGGTTCTACTATGATTCCAAAAAAACCCCCCAAATTAACACTTTTAGACACAACTAGCAGTATGTTCTACATGTAGTCTAGCAGAAAAGTGATCTGCATTCTGCTGTGTATCTCCTCTAAGATCATTAGCTGGAATATGTGCCATACAGCTTGGAAGGTATGTCTATGGCTGAGTAAAAAAACTTGTATCGACTATAAAGTTTTGAGGAAGAACACTGGACAATGAAAAATACTAAAATTTAAATGAAAGAGCAAAAATATAATAGGGTATAATGGTATCAAGTAGAAGCTTTTTCTTCTATTTACAGTTCTGCTCTCAGAGTCAGGGGGTGGATCCTTGTAATGATGATGCTCTAACTACAAGAAAGGATGATATGCTTGTAAATGCAGTGTCTGTTTAAAGTAAGTGAGAATTTTCATTATGTGACTAAGTAATTAAAAAAATTACAACAATTTTTCGTGTTCAGTAGGGTAACCAAATTAATGGGTGCAATACAAGAGTCATTACACCCCCCCAACCAATAATAATAAGAAGAAGTAATAGCACTGCAAAACACTTCAGTAATGGTATTATGTTCTGTAGCTCTTTGTTTACACCTGACAGAGCTTTTCCCAAAATTAATGACAGTATGTGCTCTGAAAGTGACAGAAGAGAATGATTAAGGAAGAAGAAAATTAAATTCAGACAATGGTAGGATACCATTATCAACTGTACAAGTTTAGATTTCAATAGTTTAGATTTCAAAACATTCACTCATTATTCCTATATCTAGGTTTCAGCTTTTCCTTGCGATTTAAGTGTAAATTCAGAAATTCTTAAAGGCTTTCAGTAAACATGACAGAGACAGAAATACCAATCAAAGAAGAATTAAATTCTGTATTGATGTTTTGTTTTGCTATAAGACAAAGTCAGTATAAGCTGAGACTTGGCAAAAGATGATGATTTAATGGAAGGTGAACTTTCCCTAAAGAAATATATTGAAAAATGAAAAATTATTTAACGTCAGGCTGAATGAGAGATATGCCAAAGAATACATTCAAAACGGGGAAAGGGTTGGAACCAAAAATGGGAATCTACAAATGGCAGTATTACTCATACAAAACCTGAGAAGGACCAGGACCAAGGCTGGCTGTGTCACTGACGATGAAGGCCAGCTGCACTGCTGCCAGGACCCCACTACACCGAGCCTAATTAGCGTAAAAAGACCTAGAAACCTTTGCTTAGTAGCCAAACCAGGACCTGACAGCCGCTAGTGGTGTGTATTTAAATTTCAAAGACACACTAGATATTTGCTGCTACCAAAAAGAAAAATTGCTTTATCTCTCCTCCAATCCTGTCTTATACCTTCCCTCAACTATAAATTTCATCTTTCCAGTCCCTTCACATGTTTACACTCCCCCTCCATGACTTTTGTTCCTGCATTCTGCACCTACCATTTCTTCCCTCTATTCTGTCTCTTTTATTGCAATCTCTCTCATTATTTTGACAGGAAATGGAAGAGGCCTTTTAGATGCTGAAGGTTTTCCAGTTGGATTGGCAGAGATGACAGAAGAAGCAGCTGGAGCTGGTTTCTAGTGCCTATGGCAGTGTGAGAGGAGCACAGCAGCACAAGCAGGAAGGGGAATTTCCCAGGTCCATCACTGACTGCTGGGCAGCAGTGTCCCAATGCTATATGGTACCTATCAATAGGACACAGGACAGAGGCAGCAACTTTTGCTTGATATTTAAATGACAACAAAAAACCAGAGTGGTCCTTCAGTGTGTTCTCTGAACCTGCCCAAGAGGCAAAATTCCAGCAGTGTACCAGAGCAAGCAGGTAATCCTGATCCCAGAAATGCTTCAAAACATACCCAGGCTTCTGAGAAAGAACTGCCAGATCTACTGCTGGACTTCCACACATGCTGCACTGCCAGGGCACAGTAAGAAATATAAAACCCCAGGTACTGCTTATGGGGTTTTTCAAACTTTCACATTTGTATGTACTGTACATTTTTGTAATTTAGTAGAAAAGATGCCAGCAAAATATTAACTCTATGACATTGTTAAATTTTTATCTAAAGTGTTTTTATACAATAGCGATTCAATTCCTTGTTGTCTTGACTTAATTCAAATAAGACAATTTTATCTCACTTTGAAGAACTCCATCAACAATTAGCTCCAAACAAGCCATGCTTCTCTATCAGGAATCTGTGAATATTTTATCTTCTTTTTTTTTTCTTTAATAAAAAATGACATCAATTTGAAGCTTTCAAATTTGGATTAAACCTAAGGTAATTTTTTCATCAAATCCAACAGTGCGTATTTTTTCACTTGGGGAACAAAGAAGGAAGCATAATGGTTTTCCATAGCAAAACAACTGCAGCAGGGCAGACATTTAGTTTATAATGCATGTATATTAAAATCAAAATGTTAGATACAAGAATAAAGATGGAATATTTTACTTAACATATCTAGTCCCCTTATCTTTAGAGCACTATTTTTGCCATGAGAAACCTACTTGAGTGCATTAGTATAAATATTGTTTCTGGTAATAGACTAAAAACATGGTTTATTGAAAAAGTATCAATCACTTTGATTGTAATATCGGTAAATCTAAAAATGCTCTGGCCATTTTTATTTAACCCCTGTCTGCGATAATGTAAAGTGGCAAATAAAAGCACAGCCTAGTGCTTGTAGGAAGTAAAAGAGATCTCTTCTGCCGCAAATTCCGGAACTTCTTAATTATACACAGACTTATTATCTGCATCCCCAGTGTTATAAAGTACCAGAACTTCATTAGAAAAATTAAGATGGAAAAATGAAGGCTCTACTTTGTAAATTTCCAGTGGAAATTAGCTGGAAGAAGCAGAGGAATACTGGATCAAAAGAGGGTAATCATGCTTAACTGTGCCCTAGAGCACCCGCATGTATAATACGATTTGCACAGTAACTACCTCTCCTATTACTGCTTGTTTGGAGTATTCTGTGTTAATGGGGTTAGCTAATTTAGTATTTTAACTTAAAAAGACTCTGCTGATTAATAAATGTTGCACACTGTGCTAGTAATTAAAATAAATGGAAGAGTTACAAATAGAAGTTGAATTGTTAAGAAAACATTATCTGAAAATGTATGATAATCCCTGTTTATCATAATACAATAACAGTCCGGAAAATATGCAAATTGCTGAAGTTGCAAAGCATATGACAAACTAAGTATAATTTGAAAAAAGTTTTCAGATGTGTTGTATTTGTATGACATAAAATGCAGTAGCTGTTTTCACTGCAGTTAAGTCAGAAATATAGTAAAAGATTTTAAAACTCTAGAAATTAAAGGATTTTTAAAAATCCTAAATCTCAAAGCAACTTGCATTTTAGGTCTTCTTACCATTAATACCAGGCAGCTCATAACATTGATGCTTTTCAAGTACAGAGCTTATTTAGGTCACTAATTTCTCTGCAAATGTACCTGTCATGCCCAGCACAGGGTAGCACAGCAGCACCTCGGCTGCTTGTAAAGAAAAGCACCCCCTTGCTGAGAATAAGCCCATGAGGATCTGGGTGCTGCAGTATTCACACAGCGTGGGAGAGGCGGGCTGTGCAAACATTGCTGCACACGAGTGAACCAGTGTGACCAGGACCAGGCTGTGCATCTCCGGCACAGCGCTGAGCACAGACATAACCAGAAGCTGAGATGGTATTTCTGATGTCACACCAGAAGACTACAATAAATCAGGAAACCAAAGCCTTATACTATTGCTATCACCACACTGCATCTCATGCTGATGTTTGCTGACTTCATAAAGATGTTTAATAGTATACTTTGAAGTATGAGGCATATTATATGAGATAGATATCATCAAAGTTAATGAAAATAATTTACTTTTTTGTTCTCTGAAAAATTAGGCCAGCATGCAGCTGCATGCAACTGAGGAAAGAACTTTTTATGCTTCATCTAAATCTGCTGGACCCAGCAGTTGGTGTCTCAAACTAGACACTATATTAAGTAGCCATCCCAAAGGAATGCAATTGTCATTCCTGTCCAAGTGGAGGGGGAAATCACTTCATTTGTATGAAAAATAGCACAATAAGTTAGTAACAGCTTCAATTACATGAGAAAAAGGAATCATTCTTGTTAGGCTGGATTACCTAGTTGCTCTTTCATTACAGAATAGGAAATTCCAGCAGTTGCTTTAAGTAAGCACAGTTTATTCTCTTTTGGTTTCATTTGTACTGTTTCTGCCTGCCTCCAACACTCTCACAGCTTTTCCAAAATTTTTCTGCATTTCATCAAAAGCAAGAACTTTCTCAGAGCTTGCAACACTCATCCTATCATCCGGTAAACAATCACTTTAAAGAATCCTCACAATTAGAGGCGTGTGGGAATTCTGAATGCTGTTGAAAATTTCAGGTACGTGCCAACAATCTTTCTGTTTTAAGAGACACCACACAATACTCACTCTGGAAATACACATATCAAGGATTCAGTCTGTCATTTCATGCAAACACAAGCTTTCTCATCAAATGCCACATACTTCTGCCGCTCATTCTCTCCTTATTTTCTAAAACAGAAGAATAATCAGCATAGGAAGCACTACCAGGAAGAAATAAAGTCCCAAAGTACACAATTACATAGAAAGAAACAGAAATTTGTCAATTCATAATAGGCACTGCTGAGAAAAAAAACTACTGTAGCATCTGAGTAACCCTTTGCTGGCTCCTCCCTGGAGACCAACATCCCACACAGCAGCTGCAGCATTACCAGTGAGCATTAGTCCTGGTGATGACCTGCAGCTCTGTCATCACCTTTTCAAGGTTACAGATGTGACCCTTGCATGGTTGGTTGAATAAGAAGCACAAATGGAATGATCACAGCCTGAAAATGTGTAATACACTCTGCATTTAGTGTGCATGAAGCTGAGAATCATTGATTATTAGGACACTGCCTCTGTGCATTAAGGATGGCACTAAATGCTTCCTTACCTATAAGTTAAATAAAGACTCCATATCAAATAATATCTACCAAATTTGGAGGGTTCAAATTTAAACTGCACAAAACCAAATCTTCACAATTCCCTCACTGAAGAGTCAGTGAAATATTTATTACAAGGTCTGACCTTCTGAAACTGTTGACACAATGATGTCTGGGGTAAACTTCATCAAATAAAGACTGGGCAATGTAGTCATGCCTATAAATGAAGGACATCATCTATCCTCAGTTGGAATGTATCAATCATAACTAATTCAGTAAGGAAAACACTTTAAATGAGAGGCAGAATATTAATTACTACCTAGTAACAGGGGTTCTTTTAAATTTCACCAGCAGAAGTAAGGAAAAAAAAGAAAACAAAAAAAAAGCACAAATTTAAGCTGAGATGTGAAAGTTAGGCTGCTTTCTCCTCACATCAATACATGAAATACAGAGAGGAATAGAAAAGGGAAGTATATTTGTACTTGTAAGTGAACTCAGTTATGATTTTGGTATGAAGGAATAAAAAGTGCTATATCTCACTAAATTTAAAAAAAAACACCAAAAACATTGTCCAAAAGTGAAAAAATAGTCTAACTAAAATACTTTTTTGATTTCAAAACTGTTTTTTAAAAGAATTTTCGTTCAAAGACACTATTAGCATTAAACTGGGGGAAATGGTCCAACAATAAAAACGTAGAAGCTAAACCATGTAAACACCATTGATTCTGGCACTCTTGTCCCAGTCCTGAAGCTGACACATAGCAATACGGAGTGGATAAAAAAGCATGAAACAGATCAAAGATAGGAAAACATCATGTGCCAGTGAATCAGTGGATCACAGGCTGCTCATGAGGAAAAGTGATTCCCTTCTGTCCCGAATTCTGGTATTGAAGGGCCAAAGGATTGCTAAGAGCAGTGAATTCAAGGAAAAGGTTCTTCTTCTAGTTAACTACAAAGGCAGAGAAGGTGACTTAGCAGGCTTTTATTATGATTGGATAAGACAGTATTTAACAGTCCATTGTGTTAAAAAAAACAAAACAACACAAAAACCAAAAAAAACCAAAAAAAAGCCCAAAAAACAAAAACAAACAAACAAAAAAAACCCCCCAAAACCAAACAAAAATATTTGGGCAATAGCCTTAAATCTTTTGGGACAGAAGCCCTTATCTTTTGGGATGGATTATGCCTGTATTTGAGATTATATGGAAAAGAACTGGCCTGTGTGACACTGTTAAAGATGCTATGGCTTAGGAAATCAAACTGCTTCAAAGATGATTCCAGGTTTTGTACCATGTTCTAACATGCAACATATGCTCCCTCTGCTTCCAAGTGAGCTGTGGTACTGGGAGAGAAAACAAGTCTCACTGGCACACAAGTCCATTTTTTCCTCCCATAACCAGTAAGCTCCCAGAACATGAAGACTGAAACAGTATTTTTTTCTTGGCAAGGTGCATGTGGCAAGACAGAATTTGCATTTGTTTTCTTATTTCCCATTAAAGCCATCTGTTGCAGCACATATTATTATTATTACATGTTCTTCTACAGATTCATAGATATGGATGGCACATGTCACACAATTACAAGATAGGGCCTCTGCCCTGAGCAGTTTATAATCTAAGGACACAGAATTTAGACGTATATGCATAAAATGTTTTCTAGTAAGCTGTCAGGTTTGACATTTCATTTTGTCAGGCATGAAAGGTTTCTGAAAGCAACGGCATACAGAAAACACTCTCATAACAATATAAGAAAAACCAAAAAACTTACTCATTGTCATGTATGGGATTTCTCCATTCCTCCCTTCGTGTTTCCTCTGTGGCCTTGGCCGGTGGTGAATTGCTGGATTCTGCCACTCGCAGGGTTGGTTCCAAAGGCTTGTAGCGCTGCCACAACACTTCAGCAGGATTGCGGAAAGGCCCCTGAAAGGTGTAGGATAATACAAGTGTTTCATTTCAGTTCTTTTCGTTCCCTCTTTTATTCATGGCACATCACTGATGAAACAGGGCACAGAACGTTTGGGAAGTGTAGCAAGACTCTTCTTCCAAAATAAATAAAGCAGCCCGTTTTGGTAGAGACTTACAAATAACATAAAGGTTGATAACATACTCTAAAGCTTCAAAAAGAGTGAGGAATGTGCACTCCAAATTTATTTAACTACTAAAATACTCAGTATTTTAAAAAGTATATCATTAGAACTGTTCAGGAAAACTTAGTTTTTCCTTAGAAAACAATATTGGTGAAATAAAAAACAAGCATGAACTATATCTAAATTCTGCTTAAGCAGAAAACCTCAGTATTTTACATTGCACAGAACAAACCTTAAAGAACATGCTCTTTTCAATGTAACTATAAAGCTACCTGGAAGGGAATTAAATGCATGACTTAAGATACAATTCTTCTAATAGAGTTCAAACTCATGACTTCAGTAGTATAGGCATACAGTCCATTTTCAGAAAGTCTAATTTCATATTAACTTTGTTCTTCTAAAAAAAATACACGTGTCTTTTCTTTCCAGAGCATATTGTTTAATAACCAATTGTATCAGTATCAACCATTTAACAACATGGATAAATAGCAGCAGGAAGTCCTCTCCCGTGCTGCTGAAGTGACACATCCTATATGTCTCACTCCTAGTATTAACCCTTAAGAACTTACCTGGAATACAATTAGTGCCATGTGTCACTCAGGACAGTTTAATGGCAACTCTGGACTTAGAAGTATTACTAATTAATTTTTATTTTCATCATTGTTGATCTTGAAATGAACTAGTGAAACCTTTTGGCACTCTGAACAGACAAAGAATCCTAATCGCAGCCTTTATTCTTAAAGATATCCTTCTTTAAATAGGTTATCACTAACAAGTCACAGCTGGAGTTACTGCAAGCACTCAGTGAAGACTGTGGGGCTAATAAAAAGAAATGATTCACGCCTCATTTATGTTCACTTATGTTTTACATTAATAGAAACCAATAATAGGAACCAGTTACCATAAAAGTCATGGACCGTAAATAACACAAATGGCAAATAAGTATCATCTAGTACTTTTCACAGCTGGACAGGAGGATTGCTATATTTGAAAGTAGTTAATGGATTTTTATTGGAACTTTACTTTTTAAAGGCACAGCACCAAGATTTGGAGATCTTAATAAGCATAATATTTACACTTCTAGTATGTATTTTCTTGCTTCTGTTTTCTAAGTTTGAATAAAAAATATGTTCATTTAAAAAGAACACAAAAGTCTTTAAAAACAGAATGAAAAGTGTTACCTGTCATGAGAGAATAATCAATATTGGAAGAGGTCATTAAAACTAGTCAACAGTATTCTCTTAATATAGAACCTGATGATCAAGTTATAAAAAAGTGTAAAATTTATAATAAAAAATGAATATTCTGTTACAAGGTGTTTGCATTAAGTAGATATATGGAGGAAGGAAGATAGGAAAGTACTACTAGCAAATAATACCAAGATAAATATGTTTGCTTTTAAAAGCAGTCTTTCAGAATATTATATTTTTTCTTCACTGAAAAATATTGATTCATATTCCTCCAGGATAAGGGCTAAATCAGATATCCAAGCAAGGGTCTTTCCTCCTCTTTAATTTCTAAGACCTAACTAGGAGTTAGATACAGAAAAAACTCCAGCCCACAGTTCAAATAAAATTACAACTACTAATAGAAGGAGGGGGGGGAAGGATGTAACTAGGCAAAGGTCCCTCAAAACAAGGCTGTGTCATCACTAATGAAAGCAGGGTATATATATTAGAATACTGAGATAATTCTAAACGTTCCATGAAGATTTTTCCATTCCTCTGAATCATGCATTTGAAGAAATTTACTTAGTAATAGGGACCTCAGGAATGCATCTTAAAGGAAGACCTCTAAAAAATCCATGTGTCTATTTCCATTTTACAAGATTAAGACTTGTGGAAACTGTGGTAGAATGGTGCTTAAAAATGTTTCCAAATTGACAATGGTTGCAAGCATTTCAGGCACCCTGCTTCAAAATGGAAATCTTTCTGGGGAGGTCAGGCTAGGAAAGGAAGGGAAGGAGTCAACCAATAGTTTTTACCCTAAAGGAGACTGACACAGCTCTGTGCTCAGTTTGGAATTTGTACTGAGTAACATAAATCTTTTTGATACCAACTGGTTTGCCAAATAAAGGTTAGCAGATCAGCATTCTTGGTACTTAACCACAACATCAGAAACTCATGATAAAAAATACGTTCTGCATGAAATTATGCATTCCTCACCGTCCCTATTCCACAAGCATGCAAAAAATCTAAATGGTAATGTGCATTCTGTTATTAATGCCTTTTAATGAATAGATGACTAATTTTAGCATTATCAATGTTTCTATCGAACTGTAATTCTAGTTAACCCAGTAATAAAAATGATAGATCTAACTATGTATAAGCATCATTAAAACCTTTCTTTTAAATACAGTCTTACACACACAGAGCTTACCTCTTAAAGGCTAAACACCCATTTCCCTAAGAGAAACCGAAAGATAGGTAATTTTTTTTTTCTTTTAAATATATGTAACTGACATCTTCATATAAAGTATCCAAGCCTATGGGCATAAAAATTTTAGACACCTGAAAGAAAGTAACAAATGGCTCACAGTGAGCCAGAGAGATATTAGAAAAAGAAGCTTGGTGCCAAAAAGTGTTGCCACAAAGAACTAGGACACAAGTATATCTAGTAATTAAATTTCTTATTGTCACGCCAGACAACTTTCAGGATGATGTGTTCTGGTGGGTTTTCATTTCCAGCTGTTTCGTCAGCTCAAACCAGTGTCCTTTTCTTAGACACACAACCCTAAATTGTCAAAGTGTTGTGCAGGGATTTAGCCGTGTGACTCCCATTAACATCAATAAGAGTCGGGCAGCTAAATCCACGCGCTGTGCTTTGAAAATTTACCCCACAGTGTACATCCCAGGGTGCTGAAAGGATTAAAGTATTATATAGTAAATTCCCTCTTTGAGGTGCAGAAAATAAACAGAACTCTTCTAGTTTGTTCTAAAAGGCTATCTGTGCATGACTGCTGTGAGCGCATCTGAACTTAGAAAGGTCTATAAAATATTCCAAATCCAAGCAGAAGCTTGTAAGATACTTTGTATACAGTAAAGCAGTTTTGCAAGAGCACCTTAACAATGGAAGAACTGTGAGTTCCTTATTTATTTAAAAGCTTGATTCTTGCACCATGTCCACAAGGCAAAATCTTTCCTATCTCCTGAGACACAATGCAACCAGTCATATCCTGCTCAAGGACTGTCATAGCCCCCTCGGTCCCAGAAGGTAAAGCTATAATGTCATGTTTATGTCAACTCCAAACTCCCTGATCACCCAAACTGCTTGTTGGCTCACACTTTGCCTCAATTCTAATGTGAGTCAATGAGGTCATTCTATCAGGAAGCTCAAGCAGTCAAGGCAAGGAGAACAAAAGGAGGGAAGGACAAATGTGGAGAACTGCCATGAAGTAGATTCTTACTGTTAGAAGCAGTGGGCCCACCTCTGTTTCTCCAGAGGTGTTCTCACAGGCCTGCACCTTCTTAGAATCATAAAGGTTGGAAAAGATCTCCAAGATCACCGAGTCCAATCTTTGACCGGACACAACCTTGTCAACTAAGCCATAGCACTAAGTGCCATGTGCAATCATTTCTTGAACATTTCTAGGGATGGTGACTCCACCAGCTCCCTGGGGAGTCTGTTCCAATGCCTGGCCACCCTTTCAGTGAAAAAATCCTTCCTGACGTCCAACCTGAACCTCCCCTGGCACAGTTTGATGTTATGTCCTCTTGTCCTTTCACTGGTTGCCTGGAAAAAGAGACCAACACCCACATGACTACAACCTCCTTTCAGAGAGCTGTAGAGAGAGATACTGATTCAGAGGAGAAAAACA
>WEIT01033168.1:1691-21805 GCA_013389985.1 Dryoscopus gambensis
GTACAAGGGATCACTTTCTTACTCTCCCCCAGGTGCTACTGCTACCTATGCTACAGATTTCATATTCACTCCTTACTTAGATCACCAGCAGACATGGTACATATTATTCACAGGAGATCAGTGTGAAGAGCTTTGCTAAACCCTGCTTCCTCATTAAAGAGGCAACCTGGCACACTAATTACTTTACAGAATCAGCAATTGTATTTTTTTTGGCCCCGTGCCCAATCAGCCCTGTTTTCATTGTCACTTGGTATTTGATTTCCAGTAGATCTCTGTAGGATATCATCTGTCTATCCAATTTTCATCCTTTTCCCGTTCATACTTCTCATACTTACATCATGAGCTACTTCTACCACAAAACAATGAATACATGGAAAAGAAGTTCCAGAAGCGTGACTAGTAGAGTGGTAGGCAGTGAAGCAGGCCCAATAGTCATTTCTTCCTTAGAAAATGCAAATCTCTAGTGAAAGAAGTTTCTCCTCTCTGAAAGTATGGATTTCTTTTTCCTGTTCTGCTGTGCAGTTAGATGTCAGCTTCAGCAGCCACAGGTTAACACAAAGTTTGGAGCTGTTCAGTGTACAAAAATGACACTTTTATGCATTATCTGCATGAAGTGGTTAAGCACAAATAATGACAATATTCAAGTTACCATAATAACAGGCAGAAACATGAAAGGAGGTTTTCAGAGGCAATGTAGCCTATTAGTAGGTGTGTTACAGAGACACCTTGTGCAGAGGTTGTAAACAATGACTTAAAGAGCCTGGATAAAGGTAGGCTTCTGAGTGGAAGGGAGGAGGAAAATTCTGCTTCATGAATTATATGTTAGTGCTTATAACATTATTAAATGTTGTTTACATATTTCAGAAATATGCCGAACGCCAAGCCAGCAAACCTGAAATACGGGATGGAATGGAACTTGTACCTCAGCCTGATGACAGGGACTCAGTGTGCAGTTGCCACAGGAAAAAGCCTTTAAGGGAAGATCTGTAACTGTACTGGATGGAGAAAATTACCCATGTAAAATGCAAGAATAGGAATTAAGCTGTGAAATNGAAGTAAGCTGTGAAATCCAAGACACTTATGCAGTAGCAGACATTCTTAGTTATATTGTTCTAGTATTTTCATACCCATTTTCACACTCATTCTGATGTACAACATGGGTTCCCACAATTTTGGCTCCATGACCACCACCAGACAGACACTGAACCTGCAGTGGGGAGTGTCTGGGGGATTTGTTTCATGTACTGCATCATCANTCAGTGCAAGTTATTCTAAAGGAGCATTTGTGATACATTAAAACAGTGTTAAGATTTCTTCATAAAGTTTACCTCAGTGTTAGATTGTTTCTTGTATACAAAACAATTTTCGAACTCAACAAGGAAAATGAATATTTAAGATTTACAGATATCAGATCTGATCGTGCTTTCAGATTATTTTGTGGTCTATGACAGGTAACAGAATAGACAACACGATATAATATTCATCAATTTTAGAGGAAAATAGAGAGGAGGGGAGAGAGAAGAAAAATATGTTTATAAGCATCATGGCTGTGAGTCACCAGAATTAAATGCTGCTTTAAAACAGATTCTATAGCTATCACAATCACAGTGCTTTGGGTGCCAAGTCATCACTCTGAAGACCTGTTCCCTGCCAGTGACAGCGTCTGTGAATGTGGGCACAGGTCCACAAAAGGACTTGGAAATTTCAGGCCATGGGAAACACTGGTGTCTTAGTTCAACAATACCATCTACAGTATTCTAGACTACGTGAAAACTGAAAATTTTAAGCAGTTTTAGACCACTTAGGTTTAACCTTTGTGGAATAGTCTAGGGGTTAGAGTCCATGTAAACCAACTGGAAAGCTGGTTGTCCTCCTTGGTTTGATTCAAAGCCATTTTTTCCAGAGGGTGCTTTAGCTCCAGATTGGACAAGAGGTCTTCAGATCTTCTCCTGAAGCTTCATGGCTGCACATGAACTAGCAATGCAAAATTCACAAGGGCAGAAGGAGCTGGTCCTACCTTTGTGATAAAGTGTGCCTTCAGGTGTGGTAGAAGAATCCTAGTGGCTCCAAATACCTCTGTTGATTTTTACCCAAGTTTGTCTACTTCAAAATGCATAAGTGGTCCTGGAAGGAGACACCAATACCAAGACCAGTTCCCACAAGCACCCATTTCTGCGTTTTCATCTTGGCTAATGCAGCCTGCCTGAGCAGCTCCCGACTCACTAGTCAGATGAAAGCTTTCATGGATACCTAATTCTCCCTACACTGAAAAGAATGGAGATGTCTTAAGACAGCGGACTTCTCTGATTGATTTGGTGCACAAAGTTTAGTGCTCTATATCTCATGCAGGCTTCATTCTTGGTTCTACACTGCAAGTTACATAAAATCTCTGCGTTAGAACAGGAAGAAAAGCTAGATTTTTCAGTATGCTAACTATGGGAAGAACTTTGGGTTTCCAAAGAGGTTAATGGGACTGTCCATCAGTCATTTATTACATTATGCCAGTTAAGAAAGAAATCTGTGTCATGTTGCTCTACCCATAATCCTCTTTGTTCTGGTTCTAACACTCATACGTGTATAGTGGTTGTATTTTTGTTTAGCGTGAAAGTCAATCCCAGAACTTCAGGCTATAAATATATGTTCAACTCATCTGACATAAAATTTGCTACATCAAAATTCAGAAACGGGGTTCCATTGCTGAAGCTGACACTTAAAACTGAGTATGGGCAGCTCTTTCCTTCTATGTGTATGGTCATTTTTACTGTATTATATGATCTTATTTTGGGATATTACCCATTATACCATGTGCCTTTTATATTCACCAGTATTTATGGAGGTGGTGTGCTCAGCAAAGGCAATTAAGCATAACAGATGGTTGAACAACAAGGTTTTCCACATATTTCAAATCAAGAGTCCAAAAGTGACATTTATATTTTTTTAAATGGGAGAGTATAGAGGGAGTCATGAGACATACTTCACGGTTCTTTGAAAATGTCTGTGTAGAAAAACTTGTCTGGCTTGAAACAGAAGTCTTTCAAACTGAAAGAAGAATCAGATAAAATTTAAATTATGAATATAAATAAATGTGAATATTTTATCCCTCCTTTCTTCCCTCATAAAAAGGGAAAGAAACTATTCTTAATTCGTCTCTGCCAAAAAAAGTTCTTGCTTTTGTAGTAAGTGTCACTTCAAAGCAAGAACTAGTATGTCAGCAGAGTGCCTTACAGATACTTTTATAGCTTACGGGCAAGAAATGTCCTGAAAAATACGACTGCATTATTTTCTTGCCGTAATTTAAAAAATAGCAGAGAGATGGTGGAACTTTTACTAAAAGTCCATAGTAATTTGAGAAGATCTGGTTCAGTTTTTAACTATAGCTTTTCCAAAGATAAAAGAAGGTAAGGCAAAGTCTCTCTTCTTTCCACTGGTGCTACTATATGCAATTTAAATTGTAATGAAGAACAGTTGTAACAATTGCTTCACCAGGCCAGAAAAGATGTCAGATCTATTTGAGTTTGATGAAAGGATGATACCCATTGGCCTGGTGTGTTACAGGAATTGCTAAATATTGAGTAAAACCTGGTTTTGCCAGTAAAGTGTAATACATACATTAAACAGAATTTTTAAGTGACATACATAGACTGGACTTTGTATTATTCTGTGGTAGTTGCTGAACAGTGACTGTTCAAAGGTGTAAAAATCTCTTGTTGGTGGTAATTTTGGAAAACTGTTACCATACCACAGTACTAAATTTTGCTATAGTAATTTCAGTTTTTAAATAGAGAGTAAAACCTGTCCTATTTTCATCAGTAGTTTACCAGTGATGACAGAGACAGGTTTATTTGTTTTAAATAGTATTTCCTAAAGCCCAGGGCCAGTGTTTTCAAACCTAGGAATCTGCAGAGAAGGGGTTTGACTTCCAGAAATGTTGGGTAGGCAGAGTCTTTACATAAGGTTCTTTATTTTCAGATTTCTTTAACCTTAACAATAGGTTCATATAGTGAACATTGCTTTTATGTTATGTCATGTGTATGTCCTGGTATATTTAAGCACCCACATTTGGAAGTACCCAACCTCAATTTCATCTTGAAATGAGAACTAGTAAATCCTGATCTGTTGAACATAAAGGAGATACAGTTTCATATATATTTTAGATTGTATTTTTTTACATTTACCTCAAGATCACCAATATCCTGGTTTCGTGACAGAATTGTGCCAGGCCCGCCTTGTAGATTCATAATTTTAAAAACCCTATAATCAAAGCTTGTCTGATGGAATGCTAGATTTAAGCATCCATGCTGGGAAGCATACGCCCGACATTTATTACATTACAAAGTAAATTATTTAGTTAGGGAGGAGAGCTGACAGGGAAAGCGTACATCACCTGTTGGAGCACGTTTGAGAAGCTTGCAAAGACACTATAATAAGGAAAAGAAGCATTATATAAACCTACGATATTATCAACTCCTTTAGCAGTGCAGTTTTACGAAAGTTTTCTCTGGGTGGGCAGTGATGAAGTGCAAGATTTTATATTAAATGTTATTGTTTAACTTCACAGGATTTAATGGCTGGAATCTTGTCTGTGGAAAGTTGTATAGCACTTTAATGAGGCTATGTGAGTACTAATGCTTTGAGTTTTGAGTACAGTGCTTCTGTGTTAGTTGTTATTAGGAAAATCTGTACGGCAGACAGTTATGGCACTAGTTTTGGATTTTGCTATAAGAATAAGGGAAAAAGGCTTATTTGCATGTTTGTTTGAAGTCATTTTAGACCTCTGTCGCACATTCCTTAATTGAGTCCCATCGTGTGAGCAGTGACCAGCAGGAACTGTACTAGCAGGCGTGTGGCCAGCAGGTCAAGGCAGGTGTTTCTGCCCACCTGTTTGGCAGTTGTGAGACTGCAGCTGGAGTCCCGTATTCAGTTTTGGACTCCCCTGTACAAGAAATACGTTGACATCCATCATGGACCGCCAAGGTGATAAAGGCAATGGGACACATGGTGTGTGAGGAGAAGCTGAGTGAGCAGGGTTAGGTCAGCCTTAGAAAGAGAAGACATCTCAGAAGGACACAGCAGAAATCCTAACAACAGACACAAGCTGCATAATGGGAAATTCCAGTTAGGTAAGGGAAAGAAAATCTTAAACTGCTATCCCCAAGGAGGTGAAGCCTGGCCTACGTGATCTCCAGATGTTCATTGTTCTATGAACTGCACTTCAGTCATACAGCAGGCATTTAAATAGTCACATAGCACAAGGATGAATCCAGCTCTTGAGTGTCTGCAAGAAGCAGTGTAGCCTTTCTGTGCTGACACTTTTGACGCTATTCATGGTTATGTCATCCTTGATAAATAGTGACGAAGTTTTGCACGTATTATGTTGGCTTGTAAGGCTCTAAAGTTATATATTAATATTAATTATACATTAAATGTATAATATTAATATGTATAATATAATAATATACTGTACTAATAAATATTATCACAATATATCCTAGTCATGCAGTACACAGAAGATTTGACAGAAGTGAGATACATTGATTTGGCATTACAGGCCTGGACTGAAAGTGCAAGACCTGCTCTTTCAAGAAGCTAAATATATACTTTACAGGTATGAGACAGTTGCAAAATATTGCAAGTACAGTTGTGAACCATCAAAGTAATTGATTTTAAGCAGTCAGTGAGAATATGAATGTATTTTATAAGTTCTACGTATGCTTAAATGCCAGCATACTCTATAGGCCACTGGGGAATGAACACGGCATATTCCCATCCGATTCCCAACACTAAAAAAAGCCAGCTGGGACCCATGTGTACCACAGGCTCACAGTGTAGCGCAGAGAGACTCGAGACAGCTCAACTCAGCAGAATGCCAGAAGGGCCTACCTGACACAGATACATGAAACATGACAACCTTCCTGCTGAAAACCCACAAAATAGATTATCCTGGATGGAACCTGTCTGAAAGAAGATCACTTCAAGCTGTGCTTGTGAGACCTTAACTTCCCCTGTAGCTTATGTGACTCAAAGAGTTCGTTTACCATCAGCAGATGATTTTGCCTATCTTTGGGTCAACAGTAGCCACACTTTCAGCAATTCTATGTCTCCCAAAATGCCCAGCCAAGCTATTTCACCACTCCAACTGCAGAGATCTGCCATCTCATGACTGATACCCACGATAAACCAAAATGGTTTCTACCACGTTAATAACCTGCAAGTCCAACACCTGATTTCATCCTGCATGTTACTGTCACCAAATTTTTTGCTGTTGCAACAGAAAGATACTTGAGTATCTTATTAACATGGAAATATACTCACAGAGTGAAAATAATCTAGAATGAGAACTAGGTTTGCTTCCAAATGAAGATTTTTTTTTTATTTTTTTTGCTCAAGACCATCAGTTTTTACCTCAGGAAGAAGGTAGTTTTGTCAGTACAGTTTATTTCATTTAATGAATGAAGAAAAGAAACATTATTATCCCAAACCGAACAAAAAAGCACTCTGCAGGTAAAAGTTGTTACTCTTTTTAAAAAAGATGCCTGTTACAGATATTTTGGTATGTTTGTAGTGAAGGCAAAGCATGAACGGAACTTTATAAGCAAAATAAGTTTAAAGGGATAATCCAGGAATAGGCTATCCTGTATTACTGTACACTAATAGTGATCTCTGATCTCCAACATTAGATAATTCAAAACAGTGAAAATAAGAGCCTGAGTTATACAGTGAGATTTTATTTGCTAAAACATAAGCTAAAGAAAAATCAAGAAAACATTATACCTCTGACATAAGCACCCAAGCAAAATCCTGTAGAGAAGAGATTCAACTCATTCTGCCAAGTGTTCTTAAGTTTACTTAGGCTTTTTGGCAAGGTGAGTTATTTAGAAAATGTTAGGTATGTACGTTACTGATAGAAGCTGCATCTCTGCCAATAAATTCTGCTTTCTTCTGCCTTAGAAACAAAGGTACTTTAATGTGGCCTAACCCTCGCTGACAAACTCCAGCATGTCTTTTCACACTACAACCATTCCATATTATTTAGACTTTGGTATTTCCTCTACTCCCTGAAAGATTTATTTGTGTCTGTAAGGTAACTAACAGTCACACTGATCCCAAACTTCCTGTAACTGAACCTGAAATATAGATGTAAATTTTAACTACCTGATTTGTACTAAATTATGTTTTGACTCTTTAAAAAACCCAAGCATTTAAAGGCAGTAGAGCTCACATAGATTATGACTTTCTAACAATCATAAATATTTGGCAGTACTTAAATGCAAGTAGTACATAGAAAAGATGCAGTATAATTCTGAGTATTTCTTGTGACCAAGACAAACAGTTTCCAGATTCTGATTATGTGCAGGAAGGCAAATTTCCCTGTGATAAAATGTTTTCTCAAATCAAAATATTCCCAAAGATCCAGAAAAACTGTGACTTTTTCCTGAATATTAATAATACTATATGTATAGTAAATTGTTCACTGGAATCGTTAATGGCTATTGCTGTTTACTCTTTTGCAAGATAGATAGATAGATGTATATAATATTTTTCCCTCATTGCAGTTCCATTGCAGTCACAGAAACACACACTATTAATTGGATCTCTTATTTCAAAATGGAGAGAGACATGGGAAAATTGGCTTTTCCCTGTAAAATTTGAACCGATTGACTCGGAACAGGCAATATGTGCACTCAAGATTCCAATTTGAATGAGGTCTCCTCTAGGTCTCCTCTACCATCATATACCTGTCCTATGAATCTAATGAAATAAAATCTTCAGGAAGTCCTTCATGAACACACAGCTCTGAGTACCATTCACAAACTCAAGCATTTACTTGAATCTGATGATGATTGAACCACCCTCATATGCAGTAGTTTTCTACATTCCAGTCCCAAGCCCAAAGAATTACCCCAAAGCCAAACAATTCTTCTGCTCGGAAGTCACCACCTTCAATGTTTTCAAGCAGCTATGGTCCACTATCAAATGTGTTTGCTGTATTTAATATCAAGTTACGCCCTGCCTTGATGACATGCAGTAATGCGTAATTGTTGTCAAACTGGATCTGTTAAGTAGGTTACTAGGTGCAGTTGTCACCAGTTCCTTGATGGATTATCTTGTTAAGGAGGCCATTAAAAAATCACTTTGATGGGGAATACAAATTATGTTCACATAGAACAGCCAAACTCTGGTCCCATTAGAGTAAACGGCATTGGATTTTGTTAAGAGCATTCAGATTTGTAACAATAGGTAAGGTCTTCAAGGTTACCTGATCCAATGAAAAAATTAAGGGAAAAGCACCTACTGTTCACAGACAAATGAAAAATTAACTTGCTTATCTTTAGAGTTAAGACACAGGACATCTAAATCTATCTAAGCAGTTTCCTATTTCTAAGCACTTGATAGCTTAACAATTTGTCCCCTAAATCAATTCCCTTGAACCACTCCATCATTTGTCAAGACTAGCTAAAAACCTAAAGCAAACAAGGAACTGGCAAAGCTATGAAGATGAAATTTTATTCCTTGTCAGTTAGATTTATTTCTTACGGTTACACCATCAAATACAATTTTAACAACCTCTGCCCAGATTTGAAGAGCCCAATGAATGTGGATGGTAAACTGTGTCATTTTCAGGGCAGCAGAGGCAACAGCAATGCCCACTGAACTCATTAAATTGGCCCTTGAAAATTGCATTGTATCAGATCGTAATATCTTACTTGCTTCTGAGAACAAAATGATCTGTTCCTGAGAAATTCTTAACTCTATAGAAAAAGAGAAAATATGTTATGATACTGGTCACTTAACTAACCCAATGTAGTAAGTAAGAAAAAATTCAGACATTTTCTGGGCTTTGCACTTAAAATGGCTTTTACTGCAAAACTGTGTTAATTAGCCATGTTATTAATTTTGGACTTCTTGAAGTGGATCACTATGCTACATTATCCCAAGTTAATAAATGGTTAAAATTTTCTATACTCATCAATTGCATGGGAAATAAATATTTTCTGATTGAATAAATATATTCTGATTGTGCTCAAAGACTTAAAGTGGTTGCCTGAAAAGAAGACAGAATAAAACTAAGCTAAGGCTGTCTTTCACACAAAAATATATATTGGGTTGAATCTAAACCTATAAAGTTTCTCCTTTCCCCTTCTTGAGAAAAAATCATCAGTTCATGAAGAACCAGTAGTTCACTGATGGCTGAGACAGATTTTCCTCTGGGAAAGAAAGGAAGCAAAGAAAACAAACCATGAGTTACACAATTAGTGTTTCGACTTCACAGGAACACTTGCTCCCATCATGGAGCCAGCAGGTATTCCCTTGGCTGATATCTCAAGGTCTGAGAGCCATGACAGCTCTCCTGGCATTTCCCCAAGACCAAGCACTCGCTCACAGTAGGGGAACCAGCCCCCGTATTTTCGGTTAAACCAAAGCTTATTGCAGGGTCCTCTCTGTTCTTCCATGGAACAATGCCATGTATTTATAGTTATAGCTGCCTATTTGTATAATATTGCACCTGCATTTGTATTCTCCCTAGAGTGTCAGACTAATACTTGTCTGGATTTAGCTTTGCATTTTAATTTAATATTAAATTAAGTGTAATTGCTTTCTATAATAAATCTTAATTTGGAGTACTGATGAAGATGAAGGCCTCTGGCAAGGCCTGGCTCTTAAAGCTGGCCTGAGTAGTTTCAAAAGCTGTCTTGTGAGTATAGTTGGGCCTGCTTTCAAACAGAATTTGTATTACTTTCACAGCTTTTTGATCACTGTTTCAAAGTCTTTGTCTATGAAATCAAGTTGCAATATCATCAGCAAATCTAGGGTGTGTTTCCTCTTGTGCTTTATGTCCTCTTCTTCAATCAAGGATTTTGAAACTCCTTGTTATATAAAAGGCAAAAGGTTTTGTGGAACAGTATCTCCTGGCTTAATCAGTACAGGCATTCTCCTCTTTTATTTATCTGATTTTATCCATCTAGCTGATCTAACAGCACTAACCATATATAAGAGGTTTATTTTAAAATAAAAAAACTTTAGGGTTTCGTTTGGGTTTTCTTTTTTGCCTGTGATAAAGTAAATAATACAGGATAATATGCTACATGATAAGAAGGATTAATAAATCAAAATGAAATAAAGTTTCTTCTTTCTCTGATACATTTAAAAATTCCCGTTACCTGGGCCTGGATCAACAGTGTGAATATGAGAGTCATCTCTCAGGTCTTCACATTATTGACAAAGAAAGTCAAAGCAGTACACGTGGTGCTGCCATATCTAACTGGTCACAGGCTATCCAGAAATAAAGGTATTTATTTGGTTATCTGGTAATCTCTGATTTAAGAAACAGAGATTCTGCTTACTTACCAAACTAATGGACATTACATAAAAATACAAATGGACGTGCATATCCATTTTAAAATGGATCCACTGGGAGATTCAATTTACATATCTTCAACTATCACTGAAATCAGCGATGAAATCTACTTTGTTGGCTGTGGGTATTATTTCCTTCTTCTTCTATTATTCTTTAAGTAATTGGATATTCTGACAGGGAGTACACTCACCAATGCTCTCCTTCCTGAATGTTCTTGATGCAACTCTAATTTAAACTCTAGAACTATTCAGTAATAGAAGTATCACTCTAAACTGATACCAAATTTTTAAAAAGAATGACCGAGAGTCGCTCCCTGGCAGCCACCAGACACCCCAGGCCTGGAGCAGACAGGGCTTGCTGTGGGAGTGCCAGCTCCCTGTGAGTCACCCCCTCCTCCTGGCTTGATCCTCAAAGAAAAAAGGCAGATTTCTCTGCTCATTCCCAGCTGGTGGGAAGCGCAATTGTCATGTCATGACACGAGTTTCAGCTTATGTTGGAGCTTAGTGTCAGGCTGAGGGGGAAACAAGCACTGTGGAAAGATACATGGACTCAGAACTCTAAAATGGGGTAAGTTCCATTGTTCAGGAATGGCTTTCTGTGGTCTTCATGAAAGCTGCCAGTTCGAAGGGATCCACAAGGATCATCAAGTCCAGTTCCTGGCCCTGCACAGGACACCCTGAGAGTCACACCATGTGCCTGAGACCCTGAAATTGTGAGCACCCCAACCTCAAGGATGATCACAGAATTATTCCAAACTTTCACTGGTATCCTGTTCAGCCTCAGGTTCGCCTCTCATCTCCTTTCTGCTCTCTCGTGGTACCCAAGTCTGTTTTCTGGACCAGCTCTTGTGAAAGGCCACTCACAAACCTGCTCCCACCTGCTTTGCCTTTCATTCTTCCTGCTTTTTTTTCTTCTGTCCATGTCCTTTGTTTTTAATTCAGGGTCATGTACTTACAGAGGTCACTCTTCCAGAAGTAAGGACCTGTCCTATGTGCTTGCTTGTCTAACAGATGACTCTAATCCATCAATCATACACATATCCTCTGTTATTACTTAAAAAGGAAGAAGAAAAGAATTCTTCAAGCATCACAAGTAGTTACTTACGGCTAGAAAGGAATTCAAGAACGAATATGGATATGATGACCTGATTTTATTAAAAAAGAAAGTTTGGTAGGACTAGAACATTATTTTTCAAAGTATCTCTGTAAATTCTAAGCTGGAGAAAAAGAGCTTCATTCAGTTTCACTCAGTGATTATTTTCAGGAAAAATATATTTAGGAATCTAGATGCTCTATTGCAACTTACTTTCTAAGTAGTGAATGTGGGACTGTATACTGCTACATACTTCTCTCTAAAAGCTTTTTCACTATTAGCCTATTCTAATATAGAAATAAACTATTTCTTCTAAAAATGTGTTCAATTTCTCTTACATGAATATGATTTATTAGACCATTTCAAATTCTTAAATTCTCTAAGATTGGAATGGGAAAATCTGTTCACAGCTTTTTTCCACAATTATAAGTTACAGACTTTTCTTTTGTGTATTTGCACTTCTCTACAAGATGCATATATATTCCTTTACAACAGGTTTTAGAGGAACAGATCTTCCTCTTCTGGTGAAGATCATTTACCTCCAGGAGATGAGGGCTGTACAAGCTACGGAGTGCAATGCAAAGTAAGATACATTCCGCTAGTGGCTTGTTGGGTTCCACTGCTGGCTGTCTCACTGCTTTATAGTTGTGGCATAGGGCTGTAAAATAAGGCTCATTACAGCAATATAAATCAGAGTTATTTTTGATTGCCCCCAGTCTTTTCTGAGTCCCACAGTTAAGGGTGCACTGTGAGGTTGAAAACAACTGAAACTATGATTCCAGGGAAAGCAAAGCTGAACATCAAAGGCAAGAAAAACAAAACTAAAGGGAAGGAAGAACAGAAGAAACTAAGCACACAGAAGGTGGCTGTCTTTTAGAATTCATTATGAAGGACTGGAATTCATTTCTTACAAGCCACTTGAAAGCTGCTTGATAATTATAAAAATATTTATAGGCCAAGTTGACTTCCTTTGCTTATTCTTGGGAAACTGTAGATGGTGTATTCTTTAGCAGCTTTGGCTGCCTGCTAGAAACCTCACTATGTTTTGCAAGTTTTCTTGTTTCTCTACTGAAGGGGCTAAACCTGATCAAGAGCCTGTTTCTGCAAGTACTGCCAAGTAATTGAAACAGAGTATTCACAGTAATATACTTTCTGACCTAATTTCTCGGTAGGATGCAAGCATTACAGATTATTATCTTTCGACTTGCAGATAGAGTTGCTCAGTGTTGCAGCAGATACTGTCATCAAAATCAGGCTAAGTACTGTAAGCATCATTTTACCATATGGGGTATTCTCTGTGGTGTTCATTCTGGATGCACAAAATTGCCACTGCATGAAAGCATTAAGAGTATTTGCATTCACTAAACGTGTTCAGCAAAGCAAGTCAAAGTGGATGAAACTAGATTTCTAAATCCACAATCTCTGCAGTGCTAACCACCTGTCAATGTTATTGACTTCGAGATTTTGGGGGGGGTCTGCTTTTACTTAACCACAGCTTTTTTTTTTTCCCCAGCTCAATCCTAGCTTTTCTGTTGGTTTCAGCTGCACCTGATTACGGCAGACTTTTAATGGCCGGATTTATTCTACCTGTCTTTGGTTCCCTAGCAGAGATACATCAGCAAGGAGCAAGAGGTGTTTGCGGTTCTTCTGTCTTCAACAGGAAGAAACTGGTATTTCTGCAGGGCAATTAATATCTTGGCCGGTGTAAGATTGCTCTGGGGAAGTACCTTTCCAGCTCTGGTAGCTACAGAGCGAGCCTGTGGTGTGTGAACTTCTGACTTGGGTGCTACAGGGAGACTTGAAAAATGGTATGAAATGCTTACATGTTCTTTTACTTGAAATATCTTAGTACATGTGTCTGCTTTGATTTAGGCATAAAATGCTTGTCTCTTGATTTTTGGTGTTTAAGTAACTTGAGAAATCATAGTCCTATGTAAATATCTAATGCTTTTGAGGTATTTAACTAAGTATTATGGTTACCTATCCTGAAATTGCTGGAAGGAAGCTAGTTTATTGCCAAGCTGCCTGGCATTTTTACTAAATTTCTGCTTTTTGTCTATAATTATTTGGTTTCTGTCTCAAACCTTCTCCTCCTAATCCTTGTGCACAAAATGTCATTAGTAAACCTCAATTAAATTATACAGGATGATAATGAAGCATTAGGCACTGCTTAGACTTCTGTTCAAGTTGTAGTGTAAAGGCCGGGGTGAAAAAGTTACTTATTTTTCACAAGATGCTCCCTTTCAGTAAGTCTTAACACCAAATAAGGAAAGGCTGTGTAGGTAGGAATTACAAAGCCCTTTCATGACTTTGTAGAGAAAAATACACAAACAATCTGTGCAGTGAGGTAGAACTCCAGATGAAAGTACTATGGAAGGCACATATTTTGTGCCAGACCCATCACTGCCAATCAAGATTCAGAGTTTATTTCTAAGGTTCTGTGATTGTTGCTCCAGACTCAGGGGTGGCTCATCTCTGAGAGAGTAAGTAAATACTTGTCACCCTTGTCATGTAGGCTGACGCTGTGGAAGGAAACGTCACTGTCTGTCCACAGTGAAGTGCCATCCGCAATTATTGCCATGAACCCTTCTCTACAGCAGTAGTAGCAGGGCAGTCAGTCAGCTGAATCCCAAAGCCTTAACAGTCCATTAAATCCTGGTTTGAAACATGCAGCTGTTGCAGTCAAGATTTCTGTGTATTTCTTCTATACTTTTGGATTACTCTAAGGATTTAACTAGTTTTGTTGTGTTTTATGGTTGGCATAGGGTTTTGTTAAGCAAGAGTGTAACACCACTGCACGTGCATTTAATTGTTTTAGAATTCAGTTTATTTTGGTTCTGACTGTACTTTTTGAAGAGAAACAATCTCATAAATGGCTGCAAATGCAGCACTTTCTTTCTGTTTAACACTTCCAATATTAGGAAACAGTGTTTTCTTGTACAAAACAAAACTGACAAAGGCCACACGTCAATACATGGGAGTGGTATCATGAATCTTTCAAGAAAAACAGCTGGTTTGTCTTAATCAGCAAGCATAAATCACTTTCAGATTGTAAAAAATTGAGCAACTCTACAAGGAAGCCCTAGTTTTTTTCTTAGTGGATGATAAAGCATTTTCAGTAAATTCTGTTAGCTTATAGAGAGACTTGGAAAACCAATATCAAAATAATGAGTTATTCATAAATTGAGTATGTTAAATGCATTGTGACAGCCAGCAATAAAAGTAAATTACTTATTTTATATAGAGAACATGTTGTTAACAGCCTCCTCCTCCAGTTAAGAAATCCATTAAACTCCTTGGTGCATAGTCAATTGGATCACTTCCCTACTGAGATATTAATATTTTTAATACAGAGTAACTGGAAAATGCAATAGGACAGAAACATAAAAATCCTTTTAATACTGTCATATTAGTTTCTTAAAATGCTTTTATAGACATGCAAATTCTTAAAGCATTATTTAACTTTAAAAGCTTCAAGCATGCCTGTAATTAAGTGATGAGTAGTTCTTTCACAGCAACAAGCTATAAAAAGGACCCCTCAGTTACAACTGTAATGCAGATGCTGTAATGAAACTAGAGAACAAGGAGTGAAGTAGGGGAGGGACAGGCTGAGAGCCACATTCAGTAAGGGCTTTTGAAATGTAAAAAAAAAAAAAGTGTACTTTATAATCGTTAAAACAAAGACTCAAAAATAGTGTAGGAGTGAGAAGGAAAGTGGTTGAGAAGGACAGCGAGAAAGAGGGAGCCCACAAGCTGACTTCCATGATTTACATAAAGTAAAACTGGTAATTTGGAACTGAATGATGACAGGACAGTTTTGCTTTAAGGAATTGTTGTATATCCTGAGGAGAAGCAGGGGCTCAAAGGCCTGTTTTTATCTTTCTGTACATAATGTCTGCCTTAACACAATACCTCATGTATTGTCAGTGCTTTACGAGACCTTGTGTGTAAATGACAGAATTAAGGTGAACAGATAAGAGATAATTATAATGAGATGTGTGTCACAGGGTGGTTTGTACCCACAGTGGTTTTCACAGACCTTAATAAATTGATTTAAAACTGGTTTTAATTACACTGGTAGGACAGCTGTGTGCTGATAGGGCATCAGTTTCTGTGTTTTGACATAGCCGAGGGGCTTTTAGTGTGTATGATCTACTTACACATTATGCAATGCATAGGTGTGTTAACATAATCAACTGATTAAGGAAGTGAGGCAAGTCTAAAAACCAAAACAAAAGCACGTAAAGAACCAGATTCTCCTCTCCTTTACACTGAGATGGCTGAAATGATTTAATGTAATTTAGGACTCACACTGCTGTCTGGAAAAAAATTGGCCAATAAACTTACTTTGTGAGAAATAATTTTGTATTTTAAACAGTGGAACAATATGAAGTAGAAATGATTAAGTAAAAAAGAAGACCCAAACCCCAGAGCATTGATACCAGATATGTCTCATAATTACAGAAACTACTTTGTTAGATGTGCCATCTTAGGGAAAATTAATTTGCTTTTATCTCCATTTCTGTAGCACAAATAGAACTGTCTCTAACTTTGATTTTGTTTTTGTTTTTAGTTTTAAGTTAATGTTATGAGGATTTGTAGCAGGTATATGTATAATGCAATTCTAAAGATGTAAATTATATCTTTGCTTGTGTTTTGACTCGTTTGACTTCCAGCTTATTAAGTCACAGCATGATCCATATCCACACTGTAACTCCAGTGGAACAGAGGCTTTTGCTCCCTTTCAAGAAAGAAACAGATTTCATATCAGGACCAGATGTAACACCAGTAAGTTCACTTTTCCTCTGAGAAAGACCTTTTTCCAATGGATACAAATCCTAAGGGGTCATTTTGCTAGTATTTGTTTGTATTTTCTCTCCTCCATTTGTGATATGGAGTTGTAGTTTCAGCAGTAGAAGCTGACGAAACAAGCACTGCCTGACTGAAAAAGCAAATGTCAGCTGCTTTATAGTGGACTCTGCTATTTATAAACACCAATGTCAATGTTCTGCTCAAATGCATCTGCAATAATTTAGTTTTTCAGAATGCATTTCTTCAGAGCACAGCACAAGGCTTCTGCACAGTAGATTGCTGAATTAATGCTCAAAGTTTATACTGAAAGCTGAAAAAGTTGTTACAAAATGATCCTATATTTTTAGCTCTTACTACCAGGATTTTTAATCTTTAACCTGTTCCAGTAAAATTTAGTTAAATACCTTTTGCCCGTAAAGTCATCCCCTCTAAACTGTGATTATTCTCTCTCTCTGTCCAAGGCTGTTTGCTTTACTTGTGGCAGCTGATGACACAGAAGTTCCTCTGGAGAGGATGTTGTGAAGCAATGTTTTGTTGCAGTCAGTATTGCTGTTAGGGAAGATGCAGCCTAACCATGGGGCCTGTCTGAAGTTTCAGCCCTAAAGCCCTAAGGAACAATGTAATTCCCCTTGGATTTATCTTAACTGAAGTCTTTGCCTTCACTGCTAAATAAAAAGGGGTTGAGGAGCCCGAGGGCCATGGGTCAAGCAAGCTGGATCCCCAGTTCTCCACACTGCTCAGTAATCACCGACTTCACGGGCTCTGCTTCGGGCAGCACCACTTGGCTTTTTCTCAGCTTTAGTTTGTCAGAGAGCTCGTTTCAGAAGCAGGGTGCAAAAGCGACAGTGGATAGCACTGAGTGGGGTTTGGCTCAACAAGGTTTACATATATATATATTTATAAAAATATATATACGCACACCTATAGGTCTGTGGGTGCAGTCCGAGTTTGGCAGAAAAAGGAAATGCAAACCAATGTGAAGACAAGCAGAGTGAGCGATGCTAAGCGAGGTTGGCTAGACATTGCTTCCTTTTTCTATGTCTGATTAGAGTAACTGACTTAACTTTTAGTTTTTGAGTAAGGTGATGTTACTTTCAAATTAAAGACTTACATAATGCGTGAGCTATTTCAGGTATCTTGGCAAACTTTGTGGAATGAAAATTTTAACCAAGGAGTACTGGTCTAGTCCTGACGTGCCAGCTGCCTGAACACAGGTCAGGACACCCCAAGAGTCTCTCCTCCATGAAAGCATTTGTTTTGGCAGCTGCCCATGGGAAGTACTCATTTGAGCAAAACATCTCCTATTGATAAGTATTATCCAGAACTTCCATGGCATATTTAAGGGCCTGGAAGCAGGGCTGGAGACTTGAGGACAAAGTGTAACTCTCTGTCTAACAATGACTGATTGTGTTGGTAAAATTTATGACATGTGACCTTGGTGGTAAGAACTTAAATTCCCTTAAAGAACAGGACAGTGGTTTGGGAAAGCATACTGAGGAACGGGCACACCACAAGCTGCAGCTACTGTACAACTATGTAATTTCAGGTTTTCCTTTGGCTTGATGGGTCCAAATCCAACAGTAGTGTCCAGGCAAAGGTAAGATCAGGGGTACAATGACTGGAAGGTGTCTGGAAATTCCAGGTGAGTCATGAGAAGTACAACTGCCTTATTAGTTGTTTATTTTATATAGTCTGAACTCTGTATGGAGCACTTTTGGATAGAGTTTCCAAAGCCATCATTTTCTCTGTAGTGGCTTTAGAAACACCTACAACTAAACGTGTGATCTAGAAATCAGAATCTATCTCTCTGGGAAATCTCACAGACTCTCTACCACAGATGCAGGTAGTTTGGGGAAACTGTATGTGGAAGCAAAGCTGGGTTTTGTATGGAAGTGTTAACAACTTCAATGAGAACCTAAAAGATCTGTATCTAGATGGAAAAAATAAATCACATAAAAGCAGGATCTGCTCTCCCTTTACTGAAAATATACTGTACAAAAATACTACAATGATTAATAAGAGACAAACAATTTTTGGGCACAGATAGATATGGAATACAATAACATTACAGATCACCCCAGGACAGTCCGTGGTGAAGAAAAATACTTCAAGGACTTTTTGTTTAGTCCTTTCCTACTTGCCATTGCCTCGTAGGACTTTCCTGCCTTTCCTAAGCATCCTTTAAATTTCACATAAGGAGTGCGTGCTCTGTCAGTTAAGTTTCATTTTCAGAGACCAAACAGATCACTGTATCCCTGGATGATAGCTCCGCCCCACAAAAAAAGCCAGGATGCACTTTTGGTTGCAAGGACTATCAGAAGTTTATGGCAGCTTCATGAAAACAGAGTACAAAAGACTCATTTTGCGATGTAGACAGTAGCTTATAAAATAAAGATCCAGCATAAAGATTGTGGGAACACCATACAAATAAAACTCCATGAAATGTTGATCGGAACAGGAGTTCTTCATTTATGCTGCTGTAAAAAAATGCATGAAATGAAAACTAAGATAATGCAAGGGTACACCAACCTTTATTCATATTTTAAACGTATAAAGATGATTTGGGAAGATTTATTAGCTATGCCAGTTAGACCATTATTTGAATGAATTCTGTGCTTATCCATATTCACTGACTATCCAATTTCTTGTTTTTATGAAGGAGCAATGTCTTCTGTAAAACCACGTGCACTCAGAAGATTTCTGTGCTCAGAATACAACTTTAGTGTTTTCTGAGAGATGCTTGTTGCAGATACAGTAATTGTTTGCTTTACAAGCATTTCCAATACAGTAAATGTCACTGTATAGTCAATATGTTTTGGCAAGGAAGTCTGAGCAACAAGGCTAAATATATTTTTATTGTTTTATACTATTAGAGTAATATAAAAATAAAGTACCAGCATAACTTAATTTACAATAGAAAAAAAAGCAGCCATGTTATACTTGACCTGAAGTCTACATCTCTGTACAGAAGTGTCCATTTAACTAAGCTTAAAAAACCCCAACCCCAGGAACCCTTGATTAATTCCACAGTGAAAGAAAAGAAAACCAGAGAACCTCACATGTAATGAAAGCATAACCGCTTTTTGGAAATGTACCTTAGCTGGTTATATCATAAGTCCTGGTTTCTGGCTCATCCATCCTACACAGTCATGTTACCACACAGAATTACCAGACACAAGAGTCCAGCATTTTAGCAGATACCCAACAGTGATGAATCTCATGTTTTAAGAATACAACACATCCAGTTGGCCCAAGCAAAGGCCTTGTGGGTCATAAGGAACATCAAAGCAGTGCTCGGTGGTTTAGACTGTATGATGAATCTAAGCAGAACAAAAAATGTTTCTCAGTAAAAGATTATTGAAAAAAACCCCAAACCATCCACCAAATGCTAGTATGTATAAGGCTTCATGGTTGCTCCTGATATAAATTTTAACTGTGAAATACCAATTTGAAATGTTAAGACACTTGCTGCAAAAAAATAGGTTTCTTCTAAAAGCATGCTGGATCCTTCCAAGTCACACCCAGGGTTTCCATCCGTGAAAGAGTTGGCTCAGATTTTTAGGGTCCATGGCCTGTTGTATGAGGAGGTTCACCTGCCCTCCCACGCTGAGCACTGTTCCCTCCTCAACACCTTTCAGCTTCTCCTGAAGTCTCATCAGAACACGTTCAGCCACCTTGTTAAAACTCTGGTCATCACTGCTGGCAGAATAAAAAAAGAAAAACAGGAGCTCTAGGTATGAATCCTGAACAACATGAGTAAACATCCAGTGAGAAAACCATAAAGCAAGGCAACAGTGCAGCAAGAGGAGGGTAAGCAAAAAATCTTGCACCTGGCTTTTCTTTTAGGTTCTTG
>WEIT01033168.1:34879-63516 GCA_013389985.1 Dryoscopus gambensis
TGACAACCGAAAAAAGCAAGTTTGTGGGAAAAGTTAAGGAACTACATAATTCATCTTCTAGAAATACAGGAGAAGAAGAAAGATGGATATTTATTTGTCAAAGCATTAGGAAAAAAATGGAGCAAACATATACCTTCATCATTTCGTTGACTCTATCAACTCCAGAATTTTCAAGCCATAGGGAACAGAGTCGGAATATCCACATATCATGTTCTTCTCCACTTAGTAAACAGCTGATGTAGTTCTCCACTGCTTTACACAAGAAGCGTTTACGATCCTCAGTCAGGGCTTGGATTGCACCTTCATCCAGCTCAAGCTCTCGCTGCACCTTCACTGTGTATCTACATTGAACAGATGTTATTTTTAAACAACAAATTATTTCTTAATGAACTTACAGCAAGGCCATCCCTAGCTCTCTCACTTACTAATTTAACACTTTTAAAGTTGTTTTGTATGTACAAGCACAGTAAAATAAACAGCTAAGAAACTGAATTGTGGGAGCTACTCCCTCTCCTGCACACAGACCCACTGCTCTAAGTAAACTTCCAGTCACTGTCTTCTTTTAAACGATTTAATGTCAATATTGGTATAAATGTGAATATCCAGTACAGATCATTTGTGTAAAGACTTCAGTTTCCAGGAGCAGAAAAGTTCATCCTTTTCTGCTCACTTCAAGTTGCTCTGACTAAATCCTTAAGAATTCTGTATTAAATTTAATTCTACTCTCTCACTAAATGTGTAATAGAGAAAAATCTCAACTCATTTATTTTCACTATGTAACATTTTGTCAAATAAACTGAACAGATCCAGGGAATAAATATGAATTCCAGGCCATGATACTGTGTCCTTGGCTTACTTTCAGCCCAGTCTATCCAGCACACGCCTAGACCACATCCAGGCAACAGCTGAGAAACCATTCACAACAAGCACTATGGATTTGGCCACTGCTTTGTGGAGAAGGGAAAATGCAGCTGTAGAGATGTGACCCACGCTGCACCTCTTGGCCAGAGAGTAGAGCTGGAGCCTGTGACAGCTCCACAGTAACCAGTCTCCACTTGAATGCTCACCTGTTGATCTGAACTCTACGCTCCCTGATGAGACCGACCTCCTCCTTGGCCTTCTTCAGCAACGCCTGCTTATTTTCAAACTCCGAGGACTTCATGTAATTCTCAATTCGCTGGTACTGATTATCAGAGAAACGAGCCAAGGAGAGGAAAGCCTTCATCTTTCCTTTCTTCAGCTCATCACTGCTGTCTCCACTGTGGCTTGCAGCAATTTCCACAGCCTAAAGGAGAAGTTACAATAATGGTAAGACAAATAATTGGATAACTAGTGCTGCATAATACTTGATGAAACTCTATTATCACAGAAAAATAGAGCGGTTGAGGCTGGAAGGGACATCTGGAGCTCATCTTGTTCAATTCCCTCCCTTCAGGCAGGGTCATCTGCTTGAATAGATTATTTAATATTGCCTGTGATGGAATAAACGTGCATACTAAAATCTAACAGACTGAATATTTTTCTCCTAAGTGAATGTAATCTTTGAGAAATGTTTCAATGCAAACAGCCAGAAAGATTATCCTGTATGAAACAGCTTTAATAACCATACAGGAATTTTCCACACTTATCTATCTTTTACAGTAAAGAGGCATGAAGTTTTACAATAGTCTTACAGCCTTATATCACAAGATGGTGAGAAAAAAATGGAAGATAGTCCAAAATGTACCAAAAGAAAAGGAAATTACATATGAAAGCCATGAATTCAAATCATCAGAGTGAAGAAAGCATATAGATAGCAACAGAGAGAGGCAACTATGTTGAGTTTCACAAATTAGCATGAAATCAAGAAATGCAGAGCAGACAATATTAATACAAACATTTCTATTACTGGCTAAGAGTTTAAAAGAAAAAAATTACAGTACTTTGAAACAGTAAAACAAGACATTGCAGCATCTCAGGGGTGACCTTATCGCTCTCTACAGCTGCCTGAAAGGAGTTGTAGCCAGGTGGGAGTCAGTCTCTTCTCCCAGGTAGCAAGTGACAGAACAAGAGGACGTAACCAGGGGAGCAGCACCAGGGGAGGCTCAGGCTGGACATGAGGAAGAATTTCGCCACAGAATGCATGACTAGACATTGAAATGGCCTGCCCATGGAGCTGGTGGAGTCACCATCTGTGGTGGTGTTTAAGGAAAGAGTGGAAGTGGTACTTAGTGCCACGGTCTGGTTGATGTGGTGGTGTTGGGTCACAGGTTGGACTTGATGACCTCAGAGGTCTTTTCCAACCTAACTGATTCTGTGGTTCTGTGAAATATAATGGCCATACTGAAAACCTGGTGAGTGAATAATCTGTCCTGAGAAGGAAGAGGTAGGGATAGAGAACAAGAAAGGGAAACTAGGCTAGTAGTTGTAATCGGTACACTTCTAAGCCAATACAAAATATTTCACTGTGATTTCTAAAAAGCCATAGTCTGAACATTTTATAAGATTACAGTGCTACACAATACAATGTGAAACCATAATATTTATGTAAGAAACCATATTTTCAATACAGAAAAACAAAGGCTGCACTGAAAAATCTACTTGACATTTGAACATTGTGTTTTAACACAGCATTATCTCAAAGACTGCACATTTCAAAGACTGGATGCACCTTTTCTAAGTATTTCTGCATGATGACTGTAGGGTTTTCCAAGCATGTTTCTGCTAACCAGGTTCCGCAGAGCCTCAGGCACTCTGTATACATCAACCTCAGGTGAGGATCATTCTCGACCTTTGAAAAGCAAGTTTTGGGAAAAAAATTAGAGAGAGGGAGGCATCAAACCAAAGTATCTTTACATATGAGGTAGGCAATTTCTAAAGCTTTTAAACCCTGAATAGAATTCAGTCACTGAGGCCTATTACACATAATGCTGATCTACAGAGTAATTTTCCATCCACATCTACAGCAGTCAATAACCTTATATCACATTCACATTTTATGTAAGACTAAAGGAGAGCACGTATTTTAAAATACCTGATAGTTTGAACAATGAAAAGCAGAATAAACTAATGACAAAATGTAATAAAAATTTTAAAAACTCACAATATGTTTTCAGAATTGTATTTTATGACATCCCCATTTAGTCTGAAGTACCACAGACAACCAGCATGAGAGAACAACAGCTAACAGGCCACATGAAACTTCAGAGTCACATACTAGACAATACAGGATTTGAAAAATATGAAAGTTAACACTAAGGCATCAACTCCATAGGTAACAGACAGGAACCACCATAACCATGAGTGATCATCAAATTCTTCAGACTGACTTCTACATGGAAACTTGATTAAAAGTGCTCTGAGAAGATGATGGAGCAGGTTTCCAAAGGACTTTTCTCCAGATTGGATGCTCAGCTTTAAGTAGAGTAAGTTTGCAAAATACTTCTAATATGGGGTACATATTAAAGACCATGTGACCAAGATAGCAACATTGACTGTGAAATATGTATGTGAACATCACAAGCTGTCAAAACACAAATACTCCTTACATGGACAAGGTAAATATAAGGAAGGACTAAATTTTTGGACGGCCTCATCCAGTGATTCATGGAGAAATCACAAAAATCAAAAGAGCAGCAACTCTTGATTTTGCCCTGGTATGTATAGAGAACTTGGCCCAAAATAAACCAGTGTCTTGGGTTGCAATATGTAACCAAAAATTTTATTCTACTTCATCTGTTGAAACCGGCTGAAAGATATTTTCATCTCTTGTAACTCCCGGGGAAGGAGGGCGGGTGCCTTCTGTTAATGGGTCAATCATTAAAACCAGATGGGGCAGTGCTTCCTTATCTCGTCCTCCACCCATCCTCCTCCAAGGGGATATCACTTGTGAATGAACCATTTAAGGCTCTCCTTGTGACTGATAACATCACATCACCCCACTGGGGAAGGCTCCACTTAGTGGGAGGAGCCGAAGTCTCTCTACCTGCATAAAATCTGCAACTCAGGACATCAGGGCAGCTGGTTTTTCCCACCGGATTCCCCGAGGAAAACTGGACTCATCCTGTCACCACTGGACCCCTTCTACAGGACTACCTCTACTCCAACGGAGCCACATCTTCCACTCCAGGNATCCCTACAACTTTGCTTGAAAGCTCCATCATTTCAAAATTATAGCAATTCGGAGGTGGGGGGTTTACATTCTCCATTCCAAGGGAGGCTCTGATTTCCCCTGGCAGTCACCCGTCTTCTAAACCAAGACAACCAGCTTTTCTGAAGTGTGATATTCTTTTAAGAACATACCTGGATTCAAAGTAAATGTTGTTTACCGTCCAGAAATACTCAAAGAAAGCCTTCATAGCTAAACATAAAGGTGAGGACATGAAGCAATTTTTTTCACGGTGGTACACAAAATTAAGTTCTATACAAGTATTTGTAGACCATATTTTAACAAACATCATCCTGAGAGATCTCGAAAGGCTGGATTGAGGGCCAAGGCCAAATGCATGAGGTTTGACAAGGCAAGTGCCAGATCACAACAACCCCAGGTAGTGTCTAGAAAGCTGCCCAGCAGAAAAGGACCTGGGGGTGTTGGTCGACAGTGGCTGAACATGATCCAGCTGTGCCCAGGTGGCCAAGAAGGCCCATGGCACCTGGCCTGGATCAGCAGTGGTGTGGCCAGCAGGACCAGGGCAGTGACCGCCCCCCTGTACTCGGCACTGCTGAGGCCACACCTCGAATCCTGTGCTCAGTTCTGGGCCCCTCACTGCAAGAAAGACATTGAGGGGCTGGAGCGTGTCCAGAGAAGGGCAGCGGAGCTGGGGAAGGGTCTGGAGCACAAGTCCTGTGAGGAGCAGCTGAGGGAGCTGGGGGTGTTTGGCCTGGAGAAAAGGAGGCTCAGGGGGGACCTTATCGCTCTCTACAGCTGCCTGAAAGGAGGGTGTAGCCAGGCGTGAGTCTGTCTCTTCTCCCAGATAACAAGGGACAGAGACAAGAGGAAATGGCCTCAAATTGCACCACAGGAGGTTTAAATTGGATATGAGGAAAAATTTCTTCCTGGAAAGGATTGTCAAGCATTGGAACAGGCTGCCCAAGGAAGTGGTGAAATCACCATCCCTATTTAAAAGGGATTTGAAAGTAATGTCCATGTGGTACTTAGGGACATGGTTTAGTGGTGGACCACGAATAATGAATTCTTATATTTGCTACTCTTACAGACTCACTTTGAAAACCCCTAACAAGATTTCCTAACACGTTTTTTTTGCTTTCAGGCATTTTAAGAGTACAAACCAGATTTAGTAATACTGAAGACAGGCTTTTAATTTTCTTCTATGGGAAAACTTGAGAAAGTGGAATTAGGATTTTAAATAATTTAATTCCCATAAGTTAATACATTATGTAACACATACCTGAAACCAATCTGCATCTAATTTTTTTATCATCGTTTTAAGTATATTCAGTGCAAGACTCTCTTCCTTTTTAGCCCAGAAAACCTGAGCTTCTTCTAGCTGCCATTCAGAAACTCCATTTCCATTTGGATTGTGCTGTTTGATCTGAAACATAGCTCTTTCCGGAAGCTGAAATTGAAAAAACAATCATAAACAATTCTTTACCTGAAATATCTGTATCTCATAGCAAGTTTTGTTTTTAGACTCCATCTCCATCTTCTCTACTTGTGCAGCATAGTCTGCCCATCCAATGCTAAGAATTTATTTGCCTCAAAGATATGAAATTATTTTTCTATATACTTACAGAAAATCCTGATTTACAACAAAAATATACTAGAATTAAACCTTATAAACTCTAAAATAAAGTATGTTTAAATTTTAAATTGGAGGTAGAGAAATTCTATAATCAGTACCTACTGAAGTAATGGATTTATAGCTTAGCAATTATTATCACATTATTACATGCATTACAAACATTATTACAGACCACCGAAAAATAATTTAAAAAATAACACCACCATACACTAATTCTTTTGCACGTCTACATCTTCACACATATCACTGGTAAAGTACCATCCTCATTACTTAGTATCACTATGACAGCACAAAGAGCAAACTATGTTTTTAAACATGTTTTAAACTTGAGGCTCTTACAGGACACTCACTGTGTCCTGCCGCAGTGCTGGTGGCTGGGCAGGCTTGAGCCAAAAATATCTGCCAAATGTACTGCAAATCCCAGTACGTCATTCACAGAAAGAGATTTACCACAGTGCAGTGGTGCTTCAAGAGTATAAAACTTTGAAGAAAACACTAAATATAGAGATGCAATGAAATTATCTCTGCAGTTTTACTCTGGAACACTACAACAGTATGATGCCAGTGAAAGCTGGAAAGACAAAACTGCACCAAAATGAGAAACAGCTAGAAGAGCATTCTTTAATAAAAATGTAATTTTTGTATTATCTATCTCATACAGTGGCTTACACTTATGAACAAAATTCAAAAAGCATACCCATAAATACAATTTATTAATAAATTCTACATAATTTAAGTCTCAGATTAATTGATTCATCAAATAAACTTAGAATACAGCTAATCCTTAGTCCTGTTAAAAAACGTGAAGTTCTTTTATAAACTAAAAATTTAAATGTCGGTTCCTGATCTTTCCTGGAATTTTCTACCTGTGTATTTTTAGCAGTTCTTGCCAATCTAGACAGCTCCACTAGATGTTTGGTCAGGAGGTCTTTAATACATTCCCTTTTGGTATTTTCACTCTCCTTTTCAAGCAAGATTTCCAAAATTACAGTGCGCAGAGCCATGATAGGTTCCTGGAAATGGAAGTCACTGTCTTTGAGAAGGTGGGATTGTCTCTGCCATTTCAAATAAATGTCATTCAGTTGTTGAGCAGTAACAGATCTGCAATTGTTACCAAAAGAAAAAAGACTTGTTATTAATATTTATATTAATGAAATGCAAGATGAGTAAAAAGTAAACTGCTGAGCAAGTTCACAATCTACACTTCAAAACCAAGAAATAGTGCATAAAACCCTACAATGGTTACTACATGCAGATTGAACTGGAAGCCTTCCAGTTTTAACAAACGTGAAGTACAACAGCACTCAGGTGAACTACTCCTCTGTAAACATTCTTGATTAAGCATCAAAAACTTGTGTTAAAGGTTCATCAGCAAAGGGAATCACACTCAAACACAGGGCTGCTTAAAATACTGTAAGGTGACTATTAACAATCAAACTGATAGAACTACAGCAGAGAAATTCACCGTTAATAACGCTACAGAGATAAATACCTTCCTGTGATGAAAAAGCAATCTTAAGAATTTAGAAAGAATATTGATGGTAATAGAGGTCAATGAAGAAAATGATTCAAACTGAAACAGCTTTCATTAAGGAAATGGAAAACATTCTTAGAAAAGAAACTAGAAGAGGAAGACTCAGTTACTTGGGTATACCAGAAGCTAGGAAATATGACTGCTACCTTGGTGTATGAGGGAACTCAATATAAAGGCAAAAATCCCAATTATTTAAAACACAATATTGGCATGATACCAAATAATTCAAACTAGACTGTGAATAAATCCAGTCTGGAAATAAAGAGAATCTAAAATTGTCTTCACATATTGAAGCTAAAATCCTTGTAATTCTTAATATGAAGTTTGAGATATTGATGAATAAAATCTGTTGAGGTCATTTTAAGTTTTGTGCTATGCTTGATTACTAAAAATCCTGAAAACTGACAAAGTGGTTTGACACAATCTTAAGAAATCACCTGGAGAACAGCAGACCAGCATTTTCCAACTCTCCAATTAGCTGTAGTCTGCAAAGGGTTGGATATAATGAATAAACAGACTCAAGACTGCCCTTGCACAGTTCTTCTACTTCATTCACTCTACGGATTTAACAGAAAAATAGTAGATTATTATTATTTAATATCAGCAAGTAATTCCAAATATCCATAACATAGTTTCCATACAGTGAACAGAATTTAAACAGCAAAACTATTCAGTCTAAAGTTAACTTGTATTACCATTAAAATTCAAAAAAATTAAGTCTGTCAATCAATGAAAACAGAGTAAGCACAGAGAAACTCCAAAGTGATAGCTCAGCTAAAGAAGAGCACTCAGCACTGGAATCCACCTAAGAGGACCACAAAGTAAGGGATGTGTACAGGAAATATATCTTCAATTAGCACACAAATTATATATGCACAGATGACAAACTGAAGTTAAAAAACTTGGAGCTGCAGTCTGGAAGGAGTTTTTATTCCATGCATGAGTCTTTATTTGAGCCCGTAAAACCCCATGATAGTCTTTCATACATAACCTGTGACTACAAACACACACATTCTCTCCATCTCTCCCCAACATCACAGTATTTGCATACAATTTGTTACCTGGCACCTTTAAGACTGTCATGGAAAGCAGAGAATTCCTTATCTCGTAAAGACTGAAGAGCATCATACAATGATTCATGGTACCCCGGACTTCCTGCTTCATCTCTAACAAATAAAACAAAAGTAACAGAATAAAATGAAAACCATATTTCTCTACAAAGAAGTCAATTTTGTCTTTCTGACAAATTGTTTTAGTTGTACATTTTCTGCAGTTGGATAGATTGCTGTTTTGCATGATAAAAATAATGATGCAACCCTTTACATTTTAAATTAATTTAGCATTTTATAAATTCAAGCTCCTCTTGAATCTTGAATCTTGTTCTAGCTCACCTATACCAAGTTTGTTTTGATCATGGCATGGCATATGCCCTTCAATAGGCTGTTTGTGAAGTCTTCCAGGTGTGTCTAAACAATGACCTTAAGACAGTGCAGGAGAAGAGAACGAGCACACCAAGAATATGTTCCCCAGACCCATCCCACTGTAAGAGTCTTAAAGGCAAAAATCCTCTATTCTCCTGACTACTAAAAATTGATGTAGGAGGAGTTACTGAAGATACCATCATGTGACTTTTTTTTTTTTGCTTTCCCAAAACATAGTGAGTCTATTCTGTATTCCTCCTAAAACATGCAATGATGCAGCTGTACTAAGAAGGGCCTGAGTTCACACAAGATCCTAGTCAGTCATATCAAGTATCTGCATCTAGCAGTATCCTCTCTTCAGGAGATTACTCCATGAGGGAGTAGCCATGAATCAATACTGGTGTTTGCTTATCCAGGACTTGATAACCTCTTGTGGCTTACTGAGTAGTATTTTCCCTATTTCTTATAAATTAGTACTAAAAACTATCTATCCCTCTCTTGTACTTAAGATACATCTACTATATTAGTCAAAAATGGAAAATTTCAGTTTAGAGTTACGAAGAATGAAAAAGAAGGAATCACCTGTGTACAGTTTCCCAGGAAAACAAAAAGTGGTGTGCATACACACCAGACAAGTCTAAGTGAAAAGCACTGCTTTTCTATTCAATGATTAAGACAAATTAGGGGACCTGCTTCACACAAATTATATTCTAATCTTGCCTTTTTTGCTTGGATCTGATCCCACTGCCTTTTACTTATTGAACTAGCAAAAAGATAAGCTGGTTTACTTGACAGAAGAGATGTGGCTCCACTGCATATTCCTCCATGCTGCCTGGTAGCGTATTTCCTGGAGCTCTGCACACCACTCAGTGTTTTCATGTTCCAGCCCTTTTAAGTACATGGAAAGAGTGTGGCAAAGCCCAAAATTCTGCAAAGCCTGGAATTAAGAAAATTACTCAAAATTTATTTTCTTCCTTTATTAAACTGAACTGGCATTTTTTTGAGGAGTTTTGTTTTACTTTTGGAAACAAGCCTTTGCAGGAAAAACAGGACCATAACTATTTCTAAACTCTACACTGCACAAGATGAAAACTTTTTAAAAAGACTACCAATCACACTATTGATATCTGCAATGACAGGAAAATTGTTTCATTACTACAGTGGCTGGCATTCTCTGAAATAAATTTTCACACTGTGCTTCAAATTTACTATCAGCTCACATTTCTCCATTCCATCATTCGTGGGTGGTAAGTCAAAAAGAGTTTTACTTCTTAATGAACTGTTTCTCCGGATAGGAATTTGAAAAGATTTCCTATAAATCCTATCTGTTTGAAGACCATAATGTCTTTATAATTGTGACCGATTAATCAGATTATGTGTGAAGTCATTATGAAGGATTAACGCAATGGAGTTTTAACAGTGATACTAAATAATTTGTGGTAGGAAAATAAAAGCACCATATGAAAATTAAATGAGGGGAAACACATAAATATATATATACACACCTGTGCTACATTTCTACAGAACTGGTATAAACATTTTTAGGCTAAAAAAATGACACATATTTTAAGGGTTCAAAATAACATCAATTCTTTTTATCTATTGTATCAGAAAAAACATGGTTTCATAATGGAGAGGTTTAAAGAATGAGACAGCAAAAATAACCAATTACGTTACTTTCTATATCCTGTCATTTTAGAAGCTGGCCAAAATCTGGAAAAATGGTAAACAAACTTATTTTTAAGTATTCCACAAAATTCATTACCCATGATGGGGATCACGGGTGAGTGACAAGAGGACTAGAAACCTTAATGTTTTCAGAACAAATACTGAGTTCTCTTACATTACACAGCTTGGATGCCTATGACAATGGGCTAGACTTGATGAACAAAAAGATCACTTTCAGTCCTAAAATAATTTTGGACTCACTGCAAATGACTCAATATGATGAATTCTTACATTCATTTCCTCTTATAAAATAAAATTACCTCTATTATTCCTGCCTGGCGAGTAGATGGAGACAGGCTTGTCTCAAGGTCATATGTTACAAGGGCTTTCTCCCATACTGCTTCATGCTCATATGTTCTTATCCTGTTTCAAGTGAAAAAGAAGTTATCAAATTAATTTCCTTACTAGTAAAAGAAAGCAAGGCCTAAGGAACATAAGAACATGAATAAATTATACCGTGCTAATGGCTGTAACATTCTTCCTCCACCACAACCATAAAGACTGTCAGGTTCTCCAATGCTTCTATAGATGTCCATGAGAAGGTCCTAGAACATGCACCACAAAAAAATGAATTAACTTTTTCGGAACCAGTTCAAGTTAGTTTGACATATATCATATCAGTTTATACATGTTTTTACAGGTAACATCATTGCCTAATTTTCCTTTATACAGTATCTGAGCCTGCTATCATGACAGGAAAAAAGAGTTATGCAGTCTAGCCAAACTCTTCAGGGACTACCCACTTTCAATGCTAATTTATTTTTAAAAAAATCCAGAACTGGGCCTTAGGTGGACCACTTGAAAAGCAAAAGGCAATAGTACTGAGTGAGCATCAGACGCACCAGCTAAGCAATGAATCTTAAAAGTTATACAAGCACAGTTCTGGAACAATGAACTATGGAAAGAACAGGCTTTAGACAAGGCTACTGGATCAGATTTGAAGTATCAAATAAACTTATGGGAGATAATACTACTTTGGTTTTGATTATTACAACTTCTACATCTGTGACAAAACAAACTGAAAAATACTTGGCTGGCTATCACCCTGAAGGCAGTTCTTTCGGGGAACAAAGTCTGCTTTACTGTGATTTAAAACTTGCCAGTTATTTAGTGTTTCAGGTGAACAGGTAATCCGTTTAACTTGTCTGGAAGGCCACTGAGTTCACTTTGAATTAAAGCATGATAAAACACATTTTTGAAATCTACTTGATCTACCTTCAGCTGAGATCAAACTTACTGTTAATTGTTATTATATGAGAAGGTTTGCATTCAGATTATGAACCACACACAAGTACCTGTAAACTTATTCCAGTTTCTTCTTTACTTTTTTCATTCAAAGTAGTAATAGGTGTTCTTTGACTTTCCTCTTCAAATGTCAAACTCTTAGCTGCTTTAAAAGAAGACCTAAAAGAAATGTTCCAACCAGTAAAGTGTAAATTCAAATAGGGAATTAAAGAAATTCTCAGACAAGGCTCACAAACAAGAAATGCGAGACTGTGCCTATCTTATCCCCAGATTATTCAGAATGAGGAAGTGATCAGTTGAGCTGGGAATATCAACATCAAGGTCTTTTAACACCAAGGTGTTTTTTTGGAGAACTCCCCCCCACACTGTGTAATTACACCTTGTAATTTCTAATCTTTTATTAAATCAAACTGCTTTGGTGAATGCCTGAAGTGTTCTTTCCCCTGTGAAAGAAAAAAGTAATTAGTTAATGTACTTACAACCAAACTTTTGTTATACTTTCACTACCTTACAGTGGTTTGTCACAAAACCTAAACTAGTTCCATATTTTGATCTTGCTAGACCGGAAAACAAAGATGATCATCCATTATAGAAGAAAGCTCCTACAAGGATCATTTAGCTCTATTCACACATAGTTCCAGTCACGATTCTGGAGTTTCTTTCCCCCCTTGATTAACTTCTGGCTGCAATTTAACGAACAGCACCAAGAAAAGTTTCTGATTACAGGTCAACATGACACTGTTTTGAGCTTGGATCACATTCAAGGACTAGAAATATTTTCCATGTCCATACACACACCTATGGAATATTTTTAAAGCTTCCTTGACTTTTCATATAACTAAAACCAAAACACTGCTGGGACTCACAAAACATGATCCATTTTACCAGAAATGTCAAGAAGCAGCACTCCTCCTACCTTTCTTGCTGCTTGTCCCTATTTATCTTGTCTGCGTAGATTTCTGCGTAGAGCAAGGCTGTGAAGTGAGCAGCACAAGACTGTGCTGCTATAGCAACCTCCAGATAATTCAGATCTAGCCAGAAGCTGTCGTCAAAAACTGTACCTGAAGCAGATCTGATTAAATAAAGACTTTAATACGGCTGTAGTAGACCTTTTCTCTAACATTAAACAAAATAAATCCAATATTAACTATAAAGCTTTCCAAAGGCTAATTTTATCTTAGCCCCTGGAAAATGTATACCGCAAGAAGTATACCAGACAAAAGGGTTTTAGAAAACTCCTTCAGCGTAATGAGAACCCTTCAAGGGTAGCCATATCACTTCTGTAACAAACACAAGGTCACTACTATATCTTGTCTTTTAACCAAGTTCTTTTCTACCATGTTCTTTTTCTTTAATCTAGAGCACCAACAGATCTTTGAACAGTCACAATTAAATTATGGCAACATTTTGAAAAGCTTGAATTCACCTCTTTTGTCTTCTCAAGTAATCAACAACAGCAAGCATGGCTCGTCGAGATACTTTATCCAAACTTCTAAAATTATGGGTTTCTTGCTCTGGGATGTGTATTTCAAAGGAAAGAATATAATGAACTTTTGTCATAACATATCCATTTACAAAATATAAAGGTCTATTTTGTAGTCAAGAGAATAACAAAAATCTCCTTTGAATTCTATCTCCAAAATTAAATTAATAGCTTGTCACAAAATATATTTCTTCTCCTTACGTGATGTTAGTGACATTATAGTAGTTTATATCACAGTTTTATGAAATTATCTTTGTATTATTAGTTTATGGATTCTATTTTTTCTTACAGAATTCAGAGATTAACTAACATCATTGTAAAAAGCTCCATTACAGACCTCTTCCATTAGGCTTCCACCGTATAAGTAATTCCAAAGTCACAGAAATACTTCTTATTAAATTACTTAAGTGCACATTTTAGAGTGTGTATGGTTACACAAACCCCCCTTCTTTCCACACATAGGCACAATACTTTCATAAAATCTATGTTTCCATGTGTTGCTTCTGGATTAAAAAAAAAATCAGATGGCTATAGGTTGTGTTCTGGTGATTGGGTTAATAATTTCTTCATTCCTCTGGTCATTTCTGAATTACCAGTTACAAGAAGCAAGAAATAGGGAGCACACAAGCAAAGGTTTGATTACTACTACATTACAGTAAGATGCAGAAGCAGCAATTTCCCCCAAAGAAAGTAAAAGTCACATTAAAAAAGTATCTGGGCATTTTGTGTGCTCCAACAAACAGAAATAAACCTGTTCAGAAGTGTTTAAATCTCCCATGTCTAACTGCTTGATTTTTTCCAGTTTGGATTTTGATGGATTGGAATGAAATTTATCTAGATTTTATAGGAAGAGCTTTCTCCTTGTTTTCACATGGCAACAGTTTCTACTTGAAGAAACTGGCAGTTACCAGATGATTAAAATTTTTGCTTCAAATACTGATGTTCTATGACTCCAATTTTGGAATTAACATATCTCTGCTCTGCTGGCTACTGCACCTCCAGTTTATCTGTAAACAATCACTCATACAATGAGCTGTGTGCTACTTCATGTTTGTTTGGGGTTTTTTTTCTGTTACCAGGACAGTTTTTCATCTGGAGAACTCCATTTAAACCTGTCCATTTAAATGTCCATTTAAAGACATTTTATATGTCTTTCCCTTTTTTTTTTTTTTTTTTCACTTTTTTCCTCAGTAAGTATCCCTTGCATATTCTTTTTGGGAAGAATTTCTTCACAGACAAGGTGATTAGACATTGGAATGGGCTGCCCAGGGAGGTGGTGGACTCACTGTCCCCAGAGGTGTTTGGGGAAAGGCTGGACGTGGCACTCAGTGCCATGGTGTAGTTGACATGGTGGTGTTTGGCCACAGGCTGGACTCGATGATCTCAGAGGTCTTTTCCACACTAAGTAACTGTGACTCTATTAATCACAATGTTTGAAGGGGCCTCCATCATTTGCTCACTGGTATCATCGAACTAACTGCAAGTTCGTAAAACTTGGAAAAATCCCTTCATATTTTTCTTAGAATATTTTGGGTCACTCTGTACATCTGAGCATAAATTTATGCAGTATTTTCCCTGGCTGCTCACAGGGAAAAAAATTAAAATTGTTAATCCTTCTCTATCTTACAAAGTGAGACAATTATGAAAATATCTGAGTCACAGAAACAGCTTTTCACCTGAATTCAAAAATGTGAAAGAATATTGTTCTGGTATTTCAGTCCAGGCTAGCGTGCATCCAAAAAAGTACTTAAAAATACAAGTATCATTAGGGTTATTTACACCACTCTTATTAACAACTGCAATACTAAGGGTTCCTCTTCCTTTTTGACAACCTGAAGCTTGCATGACTAGCCTGTAAAGAGACTGCAAGACATTGTACAGACTCATTCCTTTAGTGATTTGCCACTGAAGAAGGGAGTTGCAAGATATAACACAGTAGCTACTGCACAAAAAAAAAACCAAACCCTAAACAAAACAAAAAGCCACCCTAACCTGAAGTTACTGTATTTATTTCAGCTCCTGAAACAAAGTGCTTGTACCATTCCTACTGTCTGAAAACAAAGATCTTACTTTTACACAGATTTCTGCTAACTTCAACCATAATCTAATTGGAAAGGACATGAACAGTTTGATTAAAGAGTGCTTTTCTTTAAAAGGAACTTAATGCCTTTCTCATACTCTGCTGCAGTTCTTTCGGTTACAACTTTCTTTAATCTTGCTGGAATGGAACAGGTCTTCTGAATATAGAGGAAGATCATTATCAATATTAGGCAGTAGTCAAAGCAATGGCTAGTCTTCTCCAAGGGGAAAATTCGGGTGAAAACTGCTTTTTATTGCTCTTGTTTGAGTTAAGAGAGGAATCTAACTGCTAATCAATCATTTTAAAAGGCAGTCCATGATTCAGTCTTGCAGCACAAGACATTGGATAACATCTAAATCCAGCAAGTACTAAACATTATCCAGTTGTGAATAAGAAAATAAGTTATATAGAAGAATCTTCTTGGATGTTGCCAATGAATAGCTTCAAAATTACTGGTATCTCCACTGAAAAAAATCATTTGGGCCAGAAGCTTCTACATTCTGCCTGCCTACAAGTGCACATCATACATTTGATATCAGAAGATAGTTTTTCCACACCCAGAATCCCTCTTTTAGCTGAAACAAAAATATTACGGCATTACCTGAATCAGAATTTGGAGTAGATCTACTAGATGAGGCATATTTGCAACAGGCTGTAAAAAACTTCTGGATATGACGTGACAAAAGATTTCTCCAAGATTCATCTGAGTCATGAAGGAGGATATCATGAATCAGGTATGGAAGCAAAGTTTGACACAAGTCTGTTTTCACCTAGAAAACAATAATGAACAGCAGCTGCTAACAAAGAAATGCTTTTTGGTTGTCTTCCTCAGGTTACAACCAAACTCAGAACTACTCAAACTTGAGAAAGAACACACAAACCACTCAACAGGTCTATGCTGGCATTCAGGTAAAGTAGCCATATAATGTTCACCTATGTTTGCAATTATCTTTTAAATTCTATATTTCAGGAGTCTATTTTATGAGTACTTGCAATATATGATTACAAAGGTCCTGAATTATTTAATAGCAGAAATTACTACTTGCTATCAAGATGAATAATCACATTTTTTGTGCATCACAGCACACATACATGTATGAATATATGATTTAGCTTACCTCACACAGTGGCTTCATTAACTGGAGAACTTCATTTTTCACACCTCCACTGTCCAGTACTGAACTAGTTAGGTGCTTGATCCAGGTCTCGTGACTTTCCCCCAGAGGAATCCACAGGTTTGTGTCATCCAATCTTTCTAAAGGAGCCTCTGTATCATTAGCAGGTACTACAAGAAACTGCAAGGAAAATATACATATTGCAAATATAAAAAAAATTCTATGGCATTTAAAAAAGCCATACTGCAGTGCACACATTAAAATATATTAACTGGTCTTTCAACTGATTAACAATATCAATTTTGTTCACGCAAATGTAAAGTTTTCCAAGGAAACCTGAAAGTATTAAAAATAAAATTTTACTAGTAACATCAACAAGGTCACATTAAGCATCACTTTAATTCACAAATAAAAAGATTGAAAATTAGGAAACATCTGATTTACGGTTAATTATGCACTTTTTTCTGACTTATTTTCCAGCATTTCTTGCAGCAAATAACACTGGAATCCTGAGAAAGACTGTATTACATTATTGATCAGGTAATCAAAAATTGTCAGTCTAAATGAAAGCATGCAGCTTTCTAATGTCAAATTAGTAATTTCCTTCGTGAAGGGAAAGCTGCAACTGGTGGAGAAATAGACGTGTAAAAGCAATCAGATTTGCATTTCCATTGACGCCAGATTTGGCAATTATCAAAGCATATCTCAAATATATTTTCAAATTCACTTTTTTTAGAAAGATACATATATTTCTTTTTTCTCTACTCCATATGCCATGTATATAAGGTGTATCAGAAGTACCTTTTTCCTAGATGTTCTGAAAGGCTGTAAATAGGTTAACATGGGATCAGCTTTACTTTTATAAACTTCCCAAAATTCATTGCCAGACTTGGTGGCTAATATGTTTTTCAAACAGGAAACAGCAGCAGCTCTAACATCAATACTGAAAAAAATAACATTCACAACATTGTTATCATTAATTTCATTCAGGTATTTGATTTTCAAAATCACCTTTGTCAGTAGACAAGATAAATAATTCCACAATCTATGGTGCCATTAAATATTTTATTATAAAACAAAGCCTGAGTATTTACTCCACAGCACTGCTATCCTCTGCAGCACACAGGAGACTCTCTGGCTTCCATCCTACCACAGAATTTCTAGAAAACATCTGAGGCTGACTGGGTGAATAATCTGAGCCTTGAAGAAGCACATGGTTGGACACTAACAGGTATTAAGAACACTTTCAGAGTTACTCTGAGGTGATCTGAACAACATACAACTTAACAGCTCCTATTTTGCTTTTGAGTTAAAAAATAAATAAGTAAACCAATTACTAATTAAATTAATAAGTATACTTACCAATTATCTGTTAAAGCAGTGTTTATTTGAATTAGCATTATGAAGACCAACTGAAGTTTTCTATCTTCAAGTAAATCTGCTGCTCTAGAATCCAGTGCATTTTCAGCACGCTGAAGAGCTGTGGTGGAGAAATCCATGGGACCTATTTCTCCCAAGCAACTTCCAACAGCCTCTGCAAATGCATGTAATTTTACAGTCTTTCTGCAGTCTTATGCACACTAAAACAAGGTCTCACCCTACTTTGGAACTGAGACTGTTATGGGGTAAAAAGCAGCAAATATTTATAAATAATCATTTAAAGAGCTTTATGATTAAAATTACATATAAACAAGTGTTGCTCATTTATGAAGACTCATAAATATTACAGTTGTGTTTTTTAACTCAAATTTCTAGGAGTGCCTATGGCTCTGGATTTTCCAGCTTATATCAGATATGTATATTACGTTTACTTCTGTCAGAAACTGGCAAATGGAAAAGGTCAGAATCACTCATTTTCAATCCTAAAGGGTATGGTAAATACAAACAGCAGCCTGTGTGAGCCCAAACAGCAGACTGCAAACTCAGTAAGAATTAATCTACATTTTACATATAAAACGTGTATCCACGTGTACGTCATTTGCTTTCCAGACAAAATATTTTATCAAAACACAAAACACTGAAAAAAATAAAACAAAACAAAGCTGACCTTGAAAATAATTTTTAACAAGGGATGTTAAATGTTCATCAGAAAGAAAATGAAATCTATTTCCCGGCTCTTTCCTTCATACTCTGCAGGTGTGTTGAAGTGGGAAGCACAGTGGGAAAGAACACTAAGACCAACCACAGTTTCAGTCTGGTGCTTGCAATGACAGCCCTCACTTGTCTGTGGGACTAATTAACTTACCCAGCACTGCTTTTTCTCCTGTATGATTAACTGCCATCTTGGACAGCTGCAGTAAGCTCACCACCAATTTCACTACTACAGAATCTTCTGGCTTTTCTATCATTCAGAAAGAAAAACAGATGCCAAGCATGTCAGTATACTTGTAATGTGAAATTATTAGAAGAAAACACTGCTTTAGTGTCTTCTACCCACAAATGTCAATATGCATTACTAATGGAGAAGCAAGTTGGTATTAAACAGTACATCAACTAAAATACTAATTTTTTGTATTCATCACGGCTTCGAAAAATGTCTGTGAATTTGAATAAGCCAAAGAATCCCCCAAACTAAAATGCACATATGCTATTATTTTCAGTGTTTTGATGCAAAAATGATAGTTAAATACATGAAATAATAGCATAAAGTTGGTGTAAGAATGCTATTTGAAACAGTGAAGTCGTACTTTGTGGCTCCACTGACAGTCCTTAAGCTAATGTCATCATTCTGTTCTAAATGTGAACCCAAGCAATACCTCAAAATTAGGCTTTCTGCCAGGAATTTCTAAGAATTTGATTAGCTTTCACTTGCAAAATTAACTTTGCCAAATTATAAATTCTCAAGATGGTTATTTCCTTACATATTTTCTCCCTGGCTGAGGTCTTTTTTAAAAATAAAACATTCCAAACAAAATGGTCTAGGAAAAATACGATGATTTGTCAGTGTAAGGAAGAAAAAAGCTCCAAGAAAGCAGTACTTTTTTAAAAAGCACTGACTGGAGCGCAAACCTGGAATCGGACTTCATGCTTGTTAACGTCTTTCTAACAATAAATACATATAATAATGTATTTTTAAGTGCTTAATAGAATTTTATTATAAAGCAACAGCAAGGCAACAAGCCCATAAAGCTTGCCAGCCCGTCTCCAGCAAAACAAGACAAAGTACTTCTCAGGTTTTTGCCTGATCAGATCTTCATATTCTTCATACCTAATAATCTCTAAAAGGAGTTGGACATATTTTATAAAGTCAGTTATGTTGCTAATCTCCACAGTAAGTAGTAGTAAGTTTCATGGTGAATATATTTTGAAAAAATTACATGGTTTCTCTTGTATGCTCCCAGATAATTTAATCTGTTCTTGTACTGGGATAAAAGTGATAAGTACTCGCTACTATGTTTCACCATTCCATTCATCAGTTCATACACCTCTCTCTATTCCTATTCAATCTCTTTTCTAATCTCACAAGGCTCTCTGATGGAAGTTGTTCCACACAAGCTTGTTGCCCTTTCACTAACTCTGTTCAGAGTCTGGAAACTAAACTTCTAAAAGATATACAGGATGTAGGGGCCAAAATGCACTTGCACGATGGCCTTAGAACATTACAATTCTTATCCAAATTTTACTTTGCACTTATTTACAACTACTTAAATAATTTCTTTTTATCTTCCTGTCATGCACACAAGCTGATGAAGACTTGATGTAGAGAAGAAAAGTGAAATGGTCTGGCACAATTATCTGAAAACCAAAATAGGAAGGAACTGAGTCTGGACTGAGGGCTGAAACACAATCCTGGCACATGTCAAAATTCAACTAAACTAAATCCTACCATTTGTTCTGAGAGTTTTACTTCCCAACATGCCTTTAATAAATTGAAGCTTCATAATATTTAAAACGGTAGGGAGATTCATACACAAGCAAATTCATTAAGCAATCATAAATCAATATATTTTTACATGATCCTGGTCACTCACAATCATACATGCCCCGTGCTAAAAGCTTGAAGGGTATTTTATCCTCTCTGACATGTAATACCTCATCTAGTATTTATAATGCACTTTGCTAAAGATACTTCTGGTGTTGCATGAATCATAAATGTCATTTTACTCTGCATGTGAAATTATAATATGATTACATTGTTAAACATACAAAAAACAAGACAAAAAATAAAACATTCAGTGTCAAATTAGAATAGGGTACATCACTAAACAGCTAAAACCAGGTAGTAAAGAAATAAAACACATAATCAGATATCAGTACCCTGGAAAATTTTCAGGAGATCCTTCATCTGATCTTTATACTGTTCCAACTTTTTGCGTAAATCATACAGTCCTTCAAGCCGTGTTAAGGGCAGTGAATCACAAACTCCAACTGAGAGAAAGTGATTAATTTCCTGCAAAACAACACTGTATTAAGCACATATAGCATACAAACAAAGGTAAAGAAGTGGCTCTCAGCAGTTCACAATGTGGATGCAAAGTAAAAATGGAGACTTACAAGTATCTCTGTGGCTGAAACAAGCAATAATAAGACTCCACATGTCTCATTTACACTTAAACTACAGTTAGAAAATTCTTCTGTGGAAAGTTTGCATTGCAAAAAACACTATGCCATGAGATGTATTTTAAAATGTAATTACCTCCAAAAGAGAATATGGTCCTTTACTGTATTTTATTTTCTGTTGAGTTGCTCGCAAATCTTTAAAAGCTGGATATTCAGGAAAAGGATCTAAACATTTGATTGCTTGGTACAGACTTTCATTATCCTTATTATCTATCACCAGATACTTCAACAAGCATAGGACCTGAACATCAAAAGTAAATGAAAACCAAAAAAGACAAAGGAACATTTTTGAGTCATATTTCTTATTCAGGTTATAAAGTTTCTATTTCTCTAAGTTCCATTAAACTGGTAAGATGATTTATTTACACTGCTAAAAGTTGTAAGATGTTTAGAGGCTTGGGGAAATCACAGACATACTCTAAAATGGTGGGGCATTTTTGCTCTTCCTCCTCCCAAAGAGAAATCAAAGCTTTTACTATCACAGCCTGCAGTTTTATTCTGTGTTTTGATTAAGCTGATTTCAAATGCTGAGATTCAATATAATCTCTATGATATTCACAATGATTTAACAACACAAGCAATTCCAGTGCTCTTAGGACTTAACTATTCTCGCCAAAGTGCTGGTAATTTGAAATTTAGACAAATGCCTATATGTCGCAACTTACTACCCAAATCACTGAACTCTGGCAGAATTTGTATAACAACATATCTACAGCTTGAATGAATGCTTGTCAAAGAGGTACCATATTTTCGTTGGAAAAATATTTCTTTTATGCTTTACTTGAAAATCAGTGCAACTGGATATTCAACCCAAGCACTTTTGAGGAGTTTTAAATCTAAACGATGAGGGTTTTATTTGAAGACTTGTATGTACTTGAAAATTATCAACTAGCTTCCATTCAATGCTAGAAGAAAAAATAAAAAAGAAGAAACTGAAAAGTGATCCCTAGAAAGTGGGAGTGTAGGAGTATGATATCAGAAGGTTTCATATTTGCAATCAGCTTCAATTCAGAGAAACTTCTGTCCTCCTCACTTTGCTCCTGCCCAGGGGTACCCTGACATGCTGCCTTTGCAGATGTGCATGTGCAACTGTTTACACAGACATATTGTAAATCTGATCGCAGTCAGGAAGCTGTGAAACAAGACTGCCAGGTTATTTTCAGCTGGATCAGCACAGCCCACCAGCTGAACTGAAAGTACAAGGAGGAGAACAGCGTAGGGCTACAGTGCAACCATGCAGATGCGTATGGTACAATGGAATCAGATTAAGCCAGAAGGCAACATGAGGGCTGAAGTGCAACAGGCACACTCTTCTCACCTCCACCTACTAATTCTAAGTCTCTGAATCTTATGTTTTCACCCCCAGCAGAATGCACATAAAAAGCAACATTGGAGGGGAAACAATGCTTGTCATACAACAGAAACTGTCTCCCTTTTAAGGCCTATGTGCTGCATTTATTTGTAAAGATCATTTGTTAAATAAATAGCTGAACTACTGAAATCTATTCTCTGCACACATTTCCTCTTTGTCCTTAAACACCTTCTTGTACCAAAGCTCTTCATCATCTTTCCCATGAAATCATCCACAGAATTTTCTAAGGAATGGCTTAGCTACTTGATGTGCTATTTGGCAAAACAGAAGTACCAAAAGCGAAGCTGCATTTAAAAAAAATTAAACTCATAGCATTACATCCCAAATAATAGTTTTTATATAAATCTCCAAAGCACAGGAAAAAGAATTACAATTGAACATGAGTATAGATAGAGCCTTAAGAACAGAACATGAACTGGAAAGCTAACAGCCAAGGAATAGGCAGCATCAAAAAACTACCTGCTCCTGAATCTGAGACTGGTCCATAGCAAGAGGTATTAGGGATCCTACAATAACATGAAGGTGGGTCTCCAGAGCATCGCTGCAACATGTAACTGCTGTGTGGCAAACATGATGCAGAAGATCACAGCAGAGTGAAAAGCTGCGCATGGATATGTCTCTGATAATGATGGGTCTGTCATGGGAAACAAAGTGAAATTAAAGAAATACAAATTGTCACCGTCTCAAGTATCAACACTTTATACATCAGGGAATAATAACAGAAAAATAAAAGAAAATCAGGAAGAATTGATTCCAAACTTTAAAATTTATCAACTCAATCAGCTCTAAGGAGTTAGATCAGGAGACACAGAAAAACTGAAACACACTGAATTTGACCAACCGCTTTAGAAAATGGAATAAAATCTTGTAGAAAAAATACATATCAAAGAGAAAAAAAATCCCCAAATGGGTTTTAGATCATTATTTGTCATGACAATCTTGACAGAAGCAGAACAAAGTGAAAAACATGCTCTCTGAATCCTCCTCTAGCTAAAATGACCATTAGTTTTAAAAAAATTAGGTTATAAAGGACACCTGGAGATTATCTAGTTCAGCTTCCTCCCTGAAGCAGGGTCAGCTTCAAATTCAGATCAGGTTCTCAGGGTTTTGTTGAGCTGAATTCTGGCATACTCCTTGGATGGAGAACCAATAGCTTCCCTGAGAAACTTGCTCTGCTGTTTGACTATTGACACTGTGAAAATCCTTTCCCTTACGTCCAACCACAATCTCCCATACTGCAGCTTGCTGGGTGCTACCCCTTGCCCTTTCACTCTGCACTTCTAAGAAAAATCTGGCTCTGCCTTCCCTACAAGGTATCTTCCCCTCCAGAAATTGGAGAAGAGAAATTAGATCACCTCTGTTTATCCCCTCTGGGGTGTTCCACTCAACCCATCCTGGTTCATCATTCATTATCTCTCATAAGACTCAAGTGGGGAATGGCCGCTTCCCTCAACTCGCTGGCCACGCTCCTGCCAGCGCAGCTGAGTACACGGCCAGTCTGCAGTGATGAAAGGTGGAGCTGCTGACTTGTCCAGCTCCTCTTCCTAGACAGGCCCCAAGCCTGAACTCATGACAGGATATTCCAGCCCAGGTGAGAGACTTAGGGGTTGCTTTTGCTCAGCCCCACAAGGACCTGCTGTCCCATCCCTGTAGCTAGGGGAGGTCCCTCTGAAGGGCAGCATTGCTCTCCAGTGCATCAACAGCCCCCACCCCCGTTCAGTGTTCAACACAACAGTAAGTCCCATAATAATGCATTTACCATAAAATCCACACATCTCTTCAGTATCTCCGGGTATGAAATGCTTCAAACCAGCCAAGCAATCAATTTATACATAAAGTCAGAAACATTTAGGCAAATAACTGACTGGAAAACCCAGAGTTAAAGCTCAAGTAAGAAGGTATCTGTAGTCTTCTTTGTAAAAGTAAGAATCCTACTTAAATTTTAACCTGATGAAGGACCAGTTTTCTCAATCTTGAAGGCAAGTTAAGATAATGTAGGAGTTCTCACTTTGCTAGGTACTTACTGGTGAGAATGTAAATGTCAACACTCTTATTAATTCAATAAGCACATTTTATCTGACATGTTCTTACTCTGTCCTTAACTCCACATTTTAATTTTTTCTCCCATATGCTTTAAATTCCTAAGCACCCTGTCATCAAAATCTCCCAACACTGCTTATTTCTACAACTTGATAGCCTATTACAGATAAAAAACCTGCAGTACAGCAAACACAAGGCTAGCACAAATTATTCCATATTTTAGTAAGAGTTCTACATTTAAATTCTGAAATTTGAAAAGAATAGCAATTTAATTTTTAATTTTAGCATATTTTAATTAATTTTACAGATTCATTAACATCTGCTAGCAATATCAAAATGTAAGGTTACAGGAGCAAGGGAGCACAGACAGGAAGTGATAGATAGAGATAGTTACTTTGTTTACCTGCTATTGATGTGGTGAATCAGGGTGTAAATTACATCTCGGAGGACAAAAGCCCAGGCTCCTCCTAAACTGTCTTTGATCTCTTTAAGTAACAGACCAACAAACAAGTGATAAATTACAAGAACTCTGTGTTTCTTATACATGTTTTTTGTATCTGATGCATGCTTACAAAGAGCTAGAAGGATTTTCTGGAACGAATCCTAAAAAATGAATAAATATGAGTAAAAAAATTATTCATAATGTCAATACAGATATCAAGAAAAGACTTTAAAAACCTAAAACCTAACATGGGCAAAAAAACTTCATTATTTTTATTGCTTTAAACAAACAAAAGACCTACAGAGAAACCAATTCTCCAAACAGGACAATAAGCCATTGTCTTGGGGTGGCTCATTTTCTCATTTTCTTTTTTTATTCCCCCCACATGAGAAATGTTATGCACACTTTTCAGAAAGCCAAACAGTAATGACAATTTTTACCAAGAGGAGAAACATCAAATAAAAACCACTAAAACATAAGGTAGGGATTCAACCTATATTTTTTTAAACATAATGTTCATGTGTGCAAAACGCACTATTTCACAGAACATAGCACTACAGACTGCAACTGTGAAAACAGTAAACTTAAAAAAAAAAAGTCATTTCAAAACCCTAGGCAGGTTGTGCAACATTTTAAAAAACTTATTCCACTGGCTGGCAATACTAACTTTTACACTCAAAAGATTTAGCTAAAACATGGTTCAGTAAAGTTTTTTGCTTATTTTTAGATTATTTATAGGTAGGCAAAGTAAGTTGTTGACAACATATGCAGTAACACCGCATAACTTTAAACAGATACATTTCTATGGAACAAAGTTAGAAGACAGTATTATGTTTATAATTTATTGCAAGGCTGTATAATTTCCTATGTCTTCATATTTGCCTTTAACAAATGAAAATCAAGTGTCAAAAAATATCACTGAGTATAAAATTTCACACTGTCAGTAAAAGTAAGCAAATTCTAAATTTTAATTGCAGGCTGTATTTAGTCAAAATTGACCAAATACAATTATTTTAGAACATTCTTCAGACATGGGACAAATATGCCACATTCTAAACTGTATCTGGTACACAGAGATTTCCCCAACTTTTAAAATAATCCTCTCTACTTTGTATGTATTATATAATGCATATAATTACATAATTTACGCACTTATAAAAGACATATTGTATAAAACATATATTATAATAATTAATAAAATAATACAGTTGTATAATGCACATAACTCTGTCCCTGAATTTAGGACATCTTCCATTTCAGAAGGCAAGCAAATGAACAGAAAAGGGTCTAATGTTACCCTGCTTTTCAGCCTTTTGACTGTTTACATTCTGGAGTCAGAGAATCAGAGAGTTCTTACAAGTTTTAATGTAAACAATAGCCGATTTTAGTTTCTTTGGTTTTTCATTCCCTTCTCACGAGGAGAAAGGCTGATGGACTGTCTGTCCAGCCATTCTGGAAGAAGAGGTGTCACCTCAATCTTCCAATCCATTGTCATGGTCAGAACTGTATATATTCCTGAGAGAAATTAAAATCTTGGGATTATTCCCCTGAACTCTATCTGAGCGTACGTGTGGCCTTTTATTGTGTCCTATAGGGACAGTCTAAGGTGTATTTTCCTCACATAGAAATGATAAAAATGTCTAATTTAACTAAAAGGTACCCATAATAGAAATTTTGCATTCTACAGAAAAAGCAAATCATCATTATGTACTTACAGGGCTTTTAGAAAGAACTGCTACAATACTTTTTAATTTGCTTTTATGACAGTTGCTAATATAGTCCAAGGTTGCCTTAATCACATAAGATGGAAAATGAGGAGGATTAGGAGCAGGATCCAGTTCCCTAAATGAATAAAAAAGAGATTTATATTTTTCTTCTCAAAAAAATCAAAACACTTGCATTTAATACCGTAAGTCTTAATGAAAAAACACGTTAATTCCTAGAAAATATTTTCTGCTTTTAGTAAGAAGCACCAAAAGCATCCAGAAAAGTGACATGCACCCTATTTAGTAGCTGCTTGTTGTCCCTCTATAGCAGTTTTCTAAACTGTACTTTCTTAACATTGGGTTTTTTGGTTGTTTGGTTTTTTTTTTTTGAAAGACTGTATTGCTAAAACTCCACACATTTGTCTCATCTAAGGTACTTAGTACAAAAATCTAATTACAAGTTATGAGTAAATTTTCTGCATTTTGTAATGGTGGGAACAATTTGGTTGAGAAAAAAGCAATCGTTGATCTCGACATAAAAACAGGGTAGTGAACTCTTCTGGAACCTCAAAAAGACAAGAAATGCATCATGGTAGTAACAGAAGTGCATAATCTAAGTTTCATCACTCTTATTCTTACCATTTCATTCTTAGAAAGAAGAGCTTTGTTTACAAGCAGACAGCACAGTCTGTTAATAAATTCACTGCAAAAATATTCTTTGAAGAGTTCTTAAATTCTCAGCCATTTAACTTTTGACAGATTTTCCCAGAAACGCTTTGGTTTCTTTCAACTTAATATTTTCACAATAAAGGTATCTTCTTTGAGAACTTTAAAAAATGCAATGATTTTCCAAAAATTTCTACCTGAACATAAAAATCTAGAAAATTATTATACAAATAGGGATATTTTAGGACAACAACAAAGACTGAAAAGCTAATAAACGCCAAGATATTTATGGCACTAGACTATTTCTATTAATTAGGAATTTGTTTATTTGGCTTTGCTTAACCAATCTCCTTAACAAAGACAAGAGCTGCCACTACAAGAAACAGTTCACTTTACCTCTCTGTGACTTCTAGTTATTAAAGAACATTAAAAGTCTTTAGGACCATGGGCAGACCACCCAAATTTGAACTAATCTAAATTGGCAATGCCACAGCAGTCTAGCTCATCAACACACAACAGCATTCACTTGCACACCGCTCATTCCTCCCATCAGCTGCAGTGTTACAGAGCTTCTCCTTCCTGATTTTGGTGAGTAACTGCATGAGAAAGCATGACTGTGATACATCATTAATAATGACAATAAACCCCTTCAATTCTCAGCTTCAGGGTCACCTTTCCTTATGCCTGAATGGCACACTTTAATGCTCAATGTTATACAAACATAGCACTTAGAAAACCTACAAGTACACACCTTATATATTTAGTTAGATGAGACCCTTCTTCGCCTGTGGTACCAGCTGGTTCATGTAAGGTCATCAACAGTTCAACCACAATCTCTGGCAAGTTACTGTGAGATAAATTGTCAATTTGCTACAGGAAGAAAAATAGCATTTTAATAAGAAAAAAATATTTCAGCTAAAATTATTTCGTATTTCTTCGGCTTCTGAGAAAGCCTACTTTTTCTTATCTAGATTCTCTACTTGTTCCATTACCCATGAGATACAATTCATTCATAAATTAAGCCTGGTTCAGTTTCTCTATGTCAGTCACAGGTAGAACAATCTGCTTTCCTACAGTATATATATAAAAAAAAGTTTGATTTTACTACTAGTTCTGAACTTAGAGTCTNTGCATTCTGAAAAAAATTATACCTCAGTCAACTCTCTGCCTAAAAGTTTCTATTGAATAGCTACTTGAAATCCTTGGGACAAAAATTTGGCTAGTTTGAATTAAAATACTAATTTTGTACCTATAAATTTGAACTATTTACATTTACATAATACATAAATGTTTCTTTTTGGTCTGTCAAACACCGTAGAACTCAATTTACACACTTTAAATGGATACCTGTTTTCCTAAGCAGTTTTCATCCTTAAGCTTGTCGTAGACTTTAGAAGCCATTTCTCTTTGCTCTGCTACTTCACTCTTTCCATGGCTTTGATAGGCAAAGTACGGGAGGATATTCACAAGTAACTTTGGAAAACAGTCTGCCAGAACTTGTCTC
>WEIT01033171.1:0-16734 GCA_013389985.1 Dryoscopus gambensis
TGCAAAGAAAGCGCAATGCAACACATTGCTTCAGTTCATTGGGGGTTTATGCATTACTTGTTGAACTGGTTGCGGTGACAACAGAAAGTAGATTGAAAAATATAGAGAAAATAGAGGGTAAATGGGAGAGGAACTCATCTTTGTCCTTGTAAACCAGTAAGCAGCTAGTCCTAGCCCATCTGTCACTTTGCTTTAGAAGCCCATGCCAATATAGGTGTATGAGGCACTCTTCTTACCTTTGCAGAACTGCATTTCCCCTTAAAAGGATGCTAAACTCCTTGTGGAAACACAGATAGCAAAAGATCATGTTGTTATCAGTGAGTAGTTTTCTTCATTGACAGACTCTAGTTTCAGGAAGTATTTAACAAAGAACAGATAAATCTAAGATAGATCATAAAAAGTAATTCCCTATTTTTTTTACTTAGCCTAATTTAGACTAGCTCAGAAGACCTTCTTTAATTGTCTGATATCATAACACAGAAATGTGTTTAGCCTTACCAAAAAAAAATCTCAGAGATGAATCACTGAAATAATTGATCTCTTTAAGTTCTGCTTCAGACACATTTCAAGGGCATAAGTTATTTCTACATGTCATTAAAAAGACTTGGTGCATTGCTACAATTAATTATTTGATTGATATTAAAGTGGAATGAGATTTTTGGCCTCTCAACTCAATTGTGTGTGGGTTTTCTTAATGTGGTGTTTAATTCTGTGAGGACTTTGTAGCTATATCTGTTAGCTCATAACTTGAAACTGAATCCTGAACCCCTGACTAGTAATGTACTTGAATTTGGAGGCATTACATGAAAATTCATTTTTGGAGGTTTGGATGGATAAAAAGGAAATTGAAAAAGCACACAAAAGTGAAAACTATATGACTTACAAAAGTTACGGCTTACAAGTTAAAACACTTGTTTTTCACAGGTCCACAGATTGCCATGTTCAGGGAGATGAGCAGTTTTCACCATAAATCATTTCTGAAAGTGGTCAGCACCATGTCCCATCTTGGGAGACACATCAACAACACCTACCATGTTTCACAAGTAAATTTCTGGGCCCCTCTCCTTACGGATGGGAAAAACAGAGGACGAGGAGCTGAAGTGACATTTGGGAGATCACTCAGTAGCCAAGACAGAGAATCCAGATCTTTGGAACATTTCAGTGCTGGAAGGACACTTCACAAGCTTTCTTGCAGTACTCGCTGAAAGGTTTGCTGTAGAAATTTCTTCCTGGCCTGAAGTAGTTTGTGGCAGCAATCAGAGACAGTGCAGTATTGATTTAACTTACCCCTGTTCAGGCACATTTCTAACTTGCTTTGGAGCCTGACATCTGTAAATCAGGGAGCTGCACAGTGTCACACTTAGTGTGTAAATTCACCTTAGATGGAGAAAAGAACTGGGCCACATTTGTGTAATCTTTTTGTGAATACTTTTGTGAATACTAAGTGCTTGGTCTCAGCGACCTATTGCAGTTCTGACTTGACAGGTTAATTATAAGACACATGGAAAAAAAAGGATTTATTAACTTTAAACTTTATTGCACTTCAGCTTCACTTGCTTGTTCCCTTATTCTTGTTTTAGTAAAAGGTAGATAGGAGCCCCACATTTATCTTACTATTTCTTCTGTCATGTCCACTATCCCTGAATTAAGTACTGCACATTTTTTATATTTCTGCTGTCTTACACAACAAAATATATTGAATTCTTGTGAGGGGAATAAAGGACCTTGCTCTCATTAGACAGATGTAATTTGAAAGGGCCAAGACTAGGTTTCAACATTGTCAGTCTGCAGCTGTAGAGAAGCTCAAGTCCTCTGTCTTTCCATGATTATACTTCTGAGGCAAAGGCTGAGTAGGAAGCAGTTATGTCTGTAGAGAAAACAAATGACACTTTGTCCTATCATTCGCAGCCTGTGAAATCTCTTTAGTCCAAACTGAGAACAGAATGCTATCCTGAGAGCAAGGAACCCATTCAGACAACCGTTTGAAAATACTTCTAAACCAGCCACATGTCTACCCTCTCTCAGTTACAGAATACACATGATGTTTCCCGTAGCAGGAGTGATGGAGTTGCCATCCCTTCAGATTTCTTCACCGCAAAGATTGCCAATCTGGAGCCATGCAAAGCAGTGGCTGGGGATCAGGACCAGCCTCGTATCCATATGCTGAATCCCACCCAGGATGCATGGGGAAGTAGGGGGAGAAGGTAGTCTTTTGTCCCCACTTGGAGAGCTGGCACAAAGTTCTGCCTGTGCTCAGGAAGTCAAGGTGACAACTGCAGCTGGATACCAGGGAGGCCCAACCTGTTCTTTCCGAAGGAATTAATGGTCTTCATCTCCTTTGGCACTGGCATTTCCAATATTTTCTTCAGGGAAGAGCCCTGCAGAAGGAGGGCTACACTACAACTCTGTTCACATCCTAATGCACTCTCACTATTGCAGATCAAATTTCTGCCTCTTTTTCTCTGCTGTCGGTATCTGAGTGGCATTTCTTCCATCACCAGTGATGCCTCTAGCTTTGTTGGTCCAGCCCTTAGTTCCTCTCAGGAATGGTCAGTACTTATGTTCTCAAACACAATCTGAATTCCTCTTGCAATGAGCATTTAAGCTTATAGCATATGGCATCCTTTATTCCCCTATTCAGCAAGGAACACTAAGCCTCTGAAAGGCAAGGCTGCCTGTTCCATGCTGCTGTGGGAGAAGCAGTATTTGCTATGATTCACTGCAGTACCAAAGAGCTGTCTTGGATTCTCCCAAGCTAGATAATCTGCTACAGAATCAGTTGTAGCAGTCACAGGTACAGCAGATGCATTATTGCAATTAACAGCGTCTCCTTAAAAAGTAATGTATTGTCAATATTAATAGAACTCATCCAGTGCTATATGATATTTTCTGTGCCATCCTCCATGAAAATGCTTGGGTGTGAAATACTTAGGCTTAATAAAATTGCATCCTCTGGCATTAATAAATAAGTGCCTTAGGTTATATCAGAGCTCAGATCAATAAATAAATTTTTTTGCCACAGAATTTCATAAACCCAGCAGGCACACAGTAACATGTAGATGCATTTGAATATCCCAGCTGTAGTTGTTCTATTTCATAGGCTGGCTTTGCTGTTCTTTAACCTCTGCCATAAGGCCAAACCTAGGAGAAATGTTGTGAGAAGGAGAAAGAGAGAGAGGAGGATGCAAGGGGGGATTATTCAGAATGCAAGGAAAAAGTGGAACAGGCCCATGCCAACTGAATCTGCCGAGTTCTAGAGTTCATGGAATTGCTGTTAGCTGGAAGGTAGGACTGCACAATGCTTTGTCTTTCTGGGTACCACAGAGAACAGCAGATAATTCTTCCAGAAACTTGCAAGTTTTCTTTCATTTGAAATGGCCCTTAATCAGGTACTATGAGCTTCTGAAGAATAGTTTCGAAAATCTATCTTCTATTTACTTGTATCCTGGTTGCCCAGTCTTTTATAATTGTCTGTGTTTTAGCAGGAAATGCTGCTTCTTCCTTCTAAAAAATACCAATTTTCAATATACCAATGTGATTTTTTTAAATGTAATTATTTTATTTGTTGTTTGTGCTGTATTTAGAAATCTTGGCAAGGCAGGAAATTAAAAAAATAAAAGGAGTGCTGCTTCTGGGCCATGACGGTTTTCCCTCCATCTATTTTTGTTCAACAGACAGCTATTCTCAAAGTCTTAATTCACAGTTATTTGCATTTCATGAAATAACAAATCCCCTAATCCTGTGCTTCTACAAGCAAATACTTGTACTTTCTACATTGCTCTAATTTCTCTAGATATCTCTGCAGACTCCTGTACTGCTGCAGGTAGAGAAAACCTTCCTTCTCAGCCTGCAAACAAACTGACAGCAATAAATAGAGTGCAGATCTTGCATGTTCTTTTCAGCTAAAATGAACAGGAAAATATGGGCACAAAGCCATTTTTTTCTGTTTTTACTTGCAGGTCACCTTTAGGGGTAAAAAAATTTATATCTTGAGTGTGTGAAATGACAGGCTTGTCCAACATAAGCCTGAGCAGCTGCGAAGATCACCCTGAAGGCCTGGAGGAGATGGCCTGCCATATGGGATTCCCGAAGCTCCTCCTGTACCTATTCACTGCAGCAGCAACAATGCATAAAATGCTGATGGCAAGAGTAAGCACTAATTGCATCTGAACTTCACTGTTTTATGGCCAAAAGTTTACTCTCCATTTCCAGTAAAGTCATCATTCAGTGAACCTTCATAATGCTTCTGGGCTAAAACCAGCTTTTATTGTGTTTAAATGTAATGTGGAAGGCAAAGCTGGAACATAAGAGGTCCTTTCCATGTATGTGTGATGAGATGTCTGAGCAAGGAGATTGGTGACATTTTAAGGGCAGCATTAATTACAGTCAGTCCCATGGGGCTTGACTCCAGCACACACAGGAGGTGTCCCCTCCCCAAGTATTGGGGGTCTATGGGAATCTCTCCTTGCCCCTCTGGAACAGGTGCAGCTCCACAGAGTAGGAATCCCGATTCCTACTCCAAGCTGGAGAGAAAAAAATTGCCTGTTTCAACCAGGTAACCTTTCATTTAAATGTGTTATTAAGGCAGTACTTTTTGTGTGAGGACTCTGCAAGCGCCTGTCTGGTATTTGTGGCAACGGCTATGTCTTTGGCCACGTGCACACACTGGTAACTCGTAGGTGGCATCTGAGCACAACAGGAGGGGAGATGTTCAGCCATCATCCCTTACTGGCTCAATGGTACCAAGAGCAATAGAGTGTGAAGTGCCAGGAAAAACATCTTCTCTGGAGCTGTTTGTTTGAGAGACACAGCCCTGGACTTACTGCAAAGGAAAGGGAATATTACATTTACTGAAAGAAAAATGCTGCTCCCTCCTTCCCTTCTTCCAGTTTCTCCGAGTTGTTTGAAAGTCTGGACATTTATTTTTTTAGCTTTAGAGAAGTGATAAGCACTATGGAAGAGCTAAGGAAAACAGAAGCAAAGTGATGCATTTTATTTTGCATTGAATGAAACAGTTCTGCTTTTGAAGAAAAAACAAACCCTGCCTTTTTCTTCTTCTAGGGAAAAAAACCACTATTGTTTGCATATTCCAATTATTTTGAAGCCCTTTCTTTCACAAAGAGGCAAAGATGAAACTCCTCTGAGCTCATCATGGTTTGCCAAAAGTTCAGCTTAGCTCCTATCATCTTTTTTTTTATTATTCTCTTCTCTAAATTTCCCCTCTGGTCTGGTCCTGTGTTGCTCTTATGCTGCCTCCTTCCCAATTTTCTTTTGAAGTAAATTTAGTGGGACAGTTAAGACATCACTAAGGACAAATGCAGAGCGAAGACACTGACTTATTACAACACACAGGCTCAGATCTCCATCATATTGAGTGATTTCTGAAAGACTGCAAATTCTGACTGCATGTGCACAGATAGCTCAGTTTTAATGTGATATAAAAGAAAAATCTGCTTAGTGTTCAACTAGAAATTTTCACTTGGCTTGCAAAAAAAGAAAAAATAATCCTAATGAGAAATCTATCTTGATAGCTTAATTTCATTTCTTCCAGTTCAAGAGAAGCAATTGTGTCCTTCCCTTGTTTACAATGCAGTGGAAGGAAACAAGTCACCCTCAGTGATGTGAGCTGCAATTAACAGATCAATAGCCACTTCCCCCTAACAAAAGCCACAGTTCTGTCCTGGGCTGATATTTTATTCCTTTATTGTAATCAGCACAATGGATCTTTCTTTAGTCACTGCAGGCGTGTTGTGCAAGGTACAAACTCATGTGGCAGAAATAGGTGTGAGCAAGGGCCTGAGCTGAGCTCCCTGCACACCCCCAGCCCTTACAGCAGCTGGGTCCCTCTCCTCCAGTGTGCAATTACTCACTTTGTTCCCCTTCAGTGCCCTGTGTATATTCTGAATGATTCACCATATGACTAAGTAGAACACATGTCCAATGACATAAAATGCAAAATGTACACTTTAATCAGTAAAATATTTAGATATCTGCTGAGTGTATGTTTATGAGAAAGTTATTTATTTCTAATCACTGAGAGGTGCTCTAGTGGAACTAATTGTGATAGATTAATTTCTTGGTTCTAACAATTTATCTGATGAACTTAGGCTACCTTTTTTCTTTGTCAATGGATTTTGTCTGGACTTCTCTAAGTACGTGTATTATTTGTAACTGTTTGTCAAATTGCTTTAACAATGGTTCTTGGGTTTAGGATCATTTGTGAGCTGTTTGCAGCCTAGTACTTGCCTATGAATAGGAGAGATATGTAATTTTGTTTGGATCGGTCATGTGGTCTTTAACTGGATGAGCAGGACTTCTGATGTGATCTTCAGCCCTTATGAATTCAAATTTTGCTTCTTATGGCTACTTATTGATTCACTTGTGTTTCACGGCTGCTTCCTTTTCATGCCAATATAATAGCTAAATTAAAAATAAATTTATTTATGGAGAGGAAGCATAAACTGGACATGAATATACAAAGCTTATTCTGAGCTTGGGGATTTTCTAGAGGAAAAAAAGATTGGGGGAATTAAAAATAAATGATAGGCAATATTTATGCTTCAAGAATCCTTCACTCCCACTGAAACACACACAACATAGATATAGCTCTGTCTTTAAATAAGCGGACACTGTCTGTGGTGGTTTTACACTCAGAATTCCTGTTGGCTACCACCGTCTGGAAATTGGCTGAAGGTTAAGTGTACAGATAAAAGGTCACCAGTAGTCACAAAATAAGTCATAACTATTACAATTTGTCATTTAACAACTTGAGAAACATTAAAGTAATGAATTCTCTATTATCCTTTCCCAGTAAATGCATTCTTGGCATGATAAGAGCATCAAGTAAGAGTCAAATGTGTGAATATAACCCAGATAAGAAAAATAGCTGACACCTGGCACTGGAAAATTAAAAGCTAACTTTTCCTGTAATGTAATTAACTCTTGAAACAGTTAAGGTTTATTTGAATGGGGAATTATCACAAGATAACTTTATTCTCGTCATTGGGTCATTTTTACCTTTTTTTGAGAGGTGTCATGCTTGATAGAAACCAATTAGAACTGAATTTGATTTTGCAAATATTCATTTAATCTTTAGTTCTCATTCATCAGTCTAGAAAATAAGTTAATTGGAATATATAGTGAACATGAATTAAGTGATGTATATTATAAGAATATTTGAAATTTGTTTAATAATTTTATATATTTCAGCCCTCAGGAAGTATCTTCAAAGACATTGACAGCTGTCATTATTTGACACATATACATTTCAAAATCTTGTTTATTCCAAACCTGAGTTCTTTGTGCTGGTTCTCAGACCCATATTTCACTCTCCTTGCTTTTATAGACCATGTTAATGGTGGTGTGGCCATGATGGTCTGAGATATATGAGAGGTAATTACAGAAGTGTAGCTGAATGTCAGTGGATACCTAATCGAAGTTTAAAATATCATCAAAACACAATGATGTACTGTTGCATGATACTTATGCAGTAAAACCAAAGTGAACTTTAGCAGGAGTTTGGGACAGTGTTTTCAAATTTCAAGGATCTCTTGAGATTAGGCAAATACTCTTCAAAGGGGACCAGCAGTGCTGCCCAGCTCTTCGATGGGCCTTTGCATTAGTTCAAAAGGTTTAGCACAGAGAAACAAATAATCAACTGTGCAAAACCAGTAGCAGACATTTTACAGAATTAGTGAACTTCCCCCATCTTTTGTAGTGCTTTTCCTCATGTATTTTTTTTCTTTACTTTTTCTGCTTTGTAGGTTCTGTATATATAATTGTTTGCTCCTGAGAGTATATAAATATTTAGCCCTCCTGTGCTAGAGGTCAAAAACACATTAGCATTGTCTCCCCTTAAGCGTACACTGGACACAAAACCCAACAGAATTGCATGAATGGTGTACTGAGGAAATTTCAGAATTGCATGGATTAAAGGATGAGGAAAAGTATTTTCAGATCTTCTGAGAGTGTAAAAAAGTTCAGATGAGCTGGAGGCATTTTATGCCTCTCCCAGAACAGTGTTAGAGCTGCCCTGATCCATGAAACAGGGCCTGAGAAGGCATGGCCAGGCTTTCAGCCAGCTTGTGCCTTCCGGAACCCATGCAGCACTTGAAACCTCTGCTTCATAGGGATATGACACACGCAGCCCCGCTGGAGTGGGCCTGCATGCGTGAGTGCTCTGGGTCCTGTATGCACTGACAGGGAGCAAAAGTGCATTTAGTCTGGGGAGCAAAAGACCTGTACAAGGTCATGATGGGCAGCCTGTTTTCTAGGGAGCAAATTCCAGACTGGAATGACTAAAGAACCTGCCCATGCCAGGAGATGTTATGCCTCTGTCTAATGTATGAGAATCCAGGGAATTTCTTCTTTCCTAACAGTTAAACTGGATGACAGAGTGAAAACCATGTGTGAATGCTCAGGAGCGCTCAGCTGAGCTATACCTGGCTCCAGCTCCCTCTGCTCTTTGCACTGCAAGATCAATCCAGTTTTGTCAGTGAGACTCAAGCCCTTCTCCCTGCTTTTCAGTGGTGCTGTCTCCCCAGTCTTCCCAGTTGCTCCTCTCTAGTTCAGGGCTGTTTTTACATGTTCCTCACAATGGATAAGTAAGGCTGAAGCCAGCCCAGACAGGCAGGATTTTAATGATCGATAGACTCCAGGCGCATCTGATTTCCCTATTACATTGGTGTCATAGGTTGATATATCGCAGTCAGTTTTCTTCTTAGTCGTTGCTGAAGCCCTCCAGTCTGGTATTGCCATCGCTGAACAGGAGCTGAGCTCCCACATGAATAGGGCATTCTGTCCTGCACCACATGGCGGGTAAACACAAGAGTGGTGTATGGATTTATGATGCTGTGTTTTTCCACTCAGGAATACCCTTTAAGAATACCTTGCTATTTCTGAGAAGCCCCAACCAGTGTTAAATTATAGCTCTATTATATGGCAATGGAACCTGGTGGTTACTGGAAGCAGAGTTTATGCACTTCATAATTAATCAGGGCACCACCAATATATTACCAAAGTAGGGGGTTAATTTATCAATAACCCTTTGAGCCAAGCAACAATCGGACCTACGAGCTTGGTTGATTTGTATGTCAGGCCAGGCACACATTTTAAAGCACAGAGATAGAACAGCTTTGTGTCGCGACGTGCGCTGATGAAAGGTGCCGCAACCATCCCAAAAGCATCTCCACAGGGACTGGAGCCGCTCCGACGGAGGCCACTACACTATAGCTGGTGAGCTTGCATGTGCTAATGGCTCCTGTCCCACCCTGCTGGTTGAGCCTCCATAGCAGGGCGGCTCCCAGAGGAAGCAGCTCAGAAGGGGTCAGGCTCTCATAGGAGTGAAGGCAGGCAGCATCCATCTCAGCCAGAGAAGCAGCCGGCACTCACACACTCGCTTGTGGACGGTGAAAGAGCCGGGAAGGGTCCAGGCATGGTGTTCCACGTGAGGATTTATTTCAGCCTCATCGCGGGGGGAGGTTAGGGGCCAAAGACAAAATGGAAGAAGGGTTTGGGGTTTATATATGGGGTCCATGGGGCAGTCAGAGTATCAGGACCAAGGGTATCAGAGTGCAGGGCGATACAGAGACAGGGCTAGGGCAAGGGAGGGACTAAGGTATGAGGGCAAACGGGAAAGCAGGGAAGGGAGAACATACATTTAAGGGATAAAGGGGGCAGAGAGAAGCAACAAATCAATCAAAGGAAGAGAACTGGGGTACATAATGTCCTAGAAGCCTGTCTCTCAAGCCTGGGGGAGGACCCCCCACCACAGCCCCCAGTGGGCTGGGTCACCACAACAGCTTTGCATTCTAAATAGCTGTGTTGGTCACAGCAAAGTAGCTCAAGTCCTTCAGCCTCTTCAAAGTTTGAAATTAAACATATACTGCATTTTATTATATGTGTATTTATTTCTCATAGTGCTTTCTTGAATTTTGTTTTTTCATCCTGGAATATCAGTATGCATTTTCTCATAGCTCAGATGTTTTCTGTAATACAAATCATGGAGTCACATCAACAAAGGAAATTCATCTTTCCTCTTACTTGTATTCAGATCATGTAATTTTATCCTGGAATGGTAAAAATAGGTTTGAGAGATTCACATGTAATGTTCATCAGATCTTAATGAATATGTGAAGTGATTCCATCACAAATGTGTACTTATAACTTCTGCACAAGGTCAGACTTTGTCAGTATTGATTGGGAACAGAATTAAAATGCCAGAAGTTGTCCAGTTTATCATCAAGCTGCTGAAACCATCTCCTCTCTGATATTTCAACAAAGAAGCCTCAGGCAATCACAGTAATTATTCTGAAAAGCAAATCTCAACTACTTTTAAATGCAAAATTCTCTGTCCTAGCCACATGATTGTTAGCAAGGGATTAGAGCATTATAAAAGATACTTTGCCCTTCCTTATGCATGAATCAGTCTTGTTTACATGAGACTAAAAGACAAAAACAAAGAAAAAAATTCAGTCAAAAAATTCTAGAGATCAGGTTTCAATGCACAGCAGATGGTGTCAATAAATACAAAATAATTCAAGTGTTCAATAATACCTAGTTTTTAGCTGAAGCTTCTTGTGAGATAAATCAGTGCACTCCAATAAGAACAGTTTTTTGTAGGATAACCTTCAAGTTATTTCATTTAAAACAAAATAACAAAATGTTCCCTCACCTGAAATAATCTTAAACCTGGTAAGAGAAGTTTTTTCTTTCAAACTCAGAAAGACCATGAGCAAACGAGAGAGTTAAGTGTGGGACTCTCACTTCTTTCACTGAAGCAAGTCTTCTTACATGCTATCAGAGTAGCTGAGATAAAAATAAAGAAATAAAAATAAAATGTCACAGCAAGGCTATGTCAGCAAGCCATAGCCTGCTCCTCTATGAAATAAGGCAGAGAGGAATGAATTACAGCAGAGTAGACCTGGAGAGCCAAGTTCCGTGGCAAGCAACAGTTAGCACCTCCTAATCCTGTTTTTTAAAGGAGGTCTTACCTGTCTGTCTTCAAGGTAGGGCTTAGAGCAGGGATCTGACTGGAACTGAAATGCTAAAGCTGTAGCGAGGAACAGGCTGTACAGATTTAAGACATATGGCTTGTCCTCAGTTGAGGCTGGATTCTCTGTCCACTTTAAGTGACTCTTGCAGGCTCTTGTAGATCATGTTCTGCCTAAAACGAGGCCTAGGCTCTCTTTGGCCAGGGTGCAGTGCAGCACCCAAGTCCTCTGTGCCAAGGACAGTCTGCTACAGAGTATTCCCCTTCTAATGAGGCCATTCTACCTGATAGCACTCTACATCACTCAACCGACTAGTTCATTTAGGTTTAAATGGCCCTTCTGCCTGAAGAGAAGTGTTGGCTGCTGTCTTCATCTGTCATGGCCATCTGCTCTACTTTTCTTTTCTTCTCAGCATGACCAAAGTAACTTATATATGAGAACAGATTGCAGGACGCACATTAACCTCTTTAGAGACCATAAATGATCCCCTAGGAGTAGAGAGTTTACCCTTTAACTCTGATTCCCCTTTTCTTGCAAGCACACATGCTACCTTATGCTACTATTCCCACATCAGAGTGTTTCAGGCTTCTCAAAATAACTGTCTATCTAATTTTCTCTTTGGGGCACATTTTGCTTTCAGTTTTTACAGACTTCCCACTGACATCAGTGAAAGCTATGTGCACATATTAAGGGCAGCATATGTCCCAGAGTCAATGCTTTCTTTTTTCTCATGTCTTTTCTACTATAGTGGAATATCATCTTAAATCAAATGTGTGTCATTTAAAAGTAATAACATGCTATGACTTTTTTAGCTCTGTCATTGCACTCACTGAATGAACTTAGATAATACCCAAGATAATCATCTTAAGTACCTATCAACACACACCCTTCCTATAAACACAAGGTTGATGGGGGTTAGTTGGATAAGATTTTAATCTTACTATCAGTGGTTCCTAAAAGCAGGTTTTATATAGAAAGATATAAGTGGAAATGTTTCTCTAATTAGTGGATTTTTGAAAAATAATACATATTTGCATAGTGATTTACTTCATATGTCTAGATTGTAAGACAGTTGCTACACAAGGATGTTGCTTTTTGACAGTCCTCTCTTTGATTAGTTTATGATACTGGTAACACCTTTGAAATGTTTTGGTTATTAGATAAACATACAAGTTAACAGCCACACATTTCAAGTGTTTGAACCTTTCTATATCTTGTCTTTCTGTAACACTCACATTAGAAAAATTTGATCATTTAACAGTTTTGATTCTGAACAGAACTTATAGGACTTTTGAATTTGGGGATATATTTCTGTAACTAAGCAACACTCAGAACCACACAAAGGTTACTGTGCTGATGATAAGAAGGTGGTACTTTACTAGAACTCAGTTCATCAGAATCATGTCATTTCCTATTAAGACCTAAAATCTTCTCCCAGATTTTCTGACAATGCCAAAGTATACCCAGCTCTGCAATTCCTTAGAGAAAGGTGGTGCTTTTGTGTTTATTCATGTCAGCAGAAAGGGACCTGGGGGTACTGGTTGGCAGCAAACTGAACATGAGCCAGCAGTGTGCCCAGGTGGTCAAGAAGGCCAATGGCATCCTGGCCTGGATCAGGAATAGTGTGGCCAGCAGGAGCAGGGAGGTCATTCTTCCCCTCTACTCGGTGCTGGTGAGGCCGCACCTCGAGTGCTGTGTCCAGTTTTGGGCCCCTCAGTTTAGGAAGGACATTGAGATCCTCGAACGTGTCCAAAGGAGGGCAACAAGGCTGGTGAAGGGCTTGGAACACAAGCCCTATGAGGAACGGCTGAGGGAGCTGGGGTTGTTTAGCCTGGAGAAAAGGAGGCTCAGGGGAGACCTTATCATTCTCTACAGCTACTGGAAAGGTGGCTGTAGTCAGGTGGGGGTTGGTCTCTTCTTGCATGCAACCACTGACAGAACAAGAGGATGCAGTCTTAAGCTGTGCCAGGGGAAGTTTAGGTTAGATGTCAGAAAAAAATTCTTCACTGAAAGAGCAATTGGGCAATGGAATTGTCTGCCCAGGGAGGTGGTAGAGTCACCATCCCTGGACGTGATTAAAAAAAGACTGGACATGTCACTCAGTGCCATGGTTTAGTTGATGAGGAGGTGTTAGGTTAGGTCATAGGCTGGACTTGATGATCTCAAGGGTCTTTTCCAACCTAGTTCATTCTGAAAATTCTGAAAAATAATTTTGCTAAATAATAAAAAATACTGTAAAGTACACTAAATTAGCCAGAATTGAATCAAGCTGTGATATTGAGATACATTCTGAAGGGAAAAAAACCATGAGAGGAAACAGGATGATTCCTTTTAAACTTGCCCAGAAGGCACCACACAGCTATGAAGGCTTCCTTCACTGTATCTTCAACTTTTCTTGGGAAAAAAAACAAAACAAAACAAAACAAAACCAACCAAACGAAACCCCAAAAGGATCAAATGTGGTTTATATTTGATTTGGGAGATGGAGCTGCAAGAGACAATATGGTTAGAAAATACCCTTTCCTAATCTGGTCACTCACTGAGCATTCAAATAAACTGAGACACCAACTATTTGCTGTCCCGATTTATGGTCTGACTCACAACCCTCTCTCCCATCAAACAGTGCTTACCTACATGAATAAACCTATTGAATGCTGAACAGCCAACCCCAGTGAAACTCCCTGTGCTGCCCACGATAAGTGGAGAGTGCTGAATAGGACTCAGTTTACATTTTAACATTGTTTTCACTTCACTATCTAAAGTCCTACTTTTGTATCACAGGGGAAGCCTAATATTCCTCGGAATGTGACAATTATTTTGTCAGCTGCCAACCAAACAGCACCATACAGAAACAACCAGGGCTTTGTATGTTTGCCTGTGCAGAAGTTCCTTCGTTGAGTGCAGGCTTACAGCCCTATTCCAAGCTGACAAGTTGTATCTGTGTGTATCTATTTTAATCGAGGATTTATATCTTCAGTTTGTTCAAGAGTTTAATGCCTCTGCCACTGACAAAACTTAGAAATAATTTTTCTTCCTTGAAAAGCAGTTTGTAAGAAATTAATAAGAATAACAGACAGAAGCTAAAATGGCTTGGGCAGCAGATATTTCTGCTTGCAGAATCAAGACCAGCATGAATTTGTCCCTGCCTGAGGGTGATGGGTAATTTTGGTTAAAGATGTCAGTGTCTTTCTGTTGTGGCTTCCCCAGTTGCATGAGGAGGATCATAGTTCTTCCTTTCACTTGCTGTGACTCAATGTAACCTTTGCTGGTCTACCCAGCCCTCAGCTGTTGAACCACAGCCCTGGAGAGCAGGAGCACAAGTCCCCAAGCTGCTTTGGTGAGTGTTCAGGGTTTGTTTTGGACAGCTGGGGTTAAGCTTGGTTTGTAAAGACTTTAGAAACCTTGTGATGAAATAACTGACTGCTTCCCTTCCCCTCCCAAGGGCTTAGAGGCTCTGCAGCCAATACAAGCAACACCAAAACCTGCAGGTTCACAGATTAAGCCTCTACCCGGAGAGATTTGTCTTCTGTTCCTGCCCTTCCATGCGAGATTCCCCTTCAGCCCGTGTGGCTTGTGGGTGCTCTTTTCCTTACTCCACCAGTGGTTGTACAGCTCATTTTGTTCCTGGCTGGTATATCTTAAATATTGTTTAAATATTAACAGAAAACCAAAACATTCCACATGATATGGTTGAAAAAGCATAGAGGAGAAAAATAATAGATCAGTAAATACGTCAGACTCTACCTGTGTCTCTCCAAGCTTTGGTACCACAGCCCAAAGAAAAAGGGTTCTGGCTCCTGGTAGCCACAAGGAAAAAAGAAATTATTAGAGATCTCAGGTAATAAAAGCTTGTTTTCCACTTGATTCAGCCAATGCAGCAAGAGGTAGCAGGGCCTTTGGCCAAGCTAGGCTGGCAGCTGATGCCATGCTGAATTGGGAATCTTCCGCACGACTAGGAGAGCAAACTTTCTGCTTCTCAGACAGTCTCAGGTTCCCTGTCATCCTCTAATGCACAGAAAACAGGAGTAACTGGGATTTTTTGTATGGCCCAAGCATCAGAGAAAGGAAGAAATGTAATGTCTGAGGTTCAGGTGAAGGCACCATCCAGGCTGGCAGCCTGGCATCAAAGTGAAAAGTGCTTCAGTCAGAAACGAGTTAAAACTTCTATTGTAGGCACAGGATAATGTATCCCTGTTAAGATCTTATCCCGGTCTCTGCTAATTGCACCTCAGCTTAATCCCTAAAGCATGAGATTTTTATATTCCTTACAAGGCTTGCTTTCACTAACTATTCAAATGGCAGATATTCTCGGCATGTGATTCAACCCTGGATTCTGGTAAATTTCTGAAAAGAAATTTACCTTCATCCCTATTCCACCTGCTCTTCTCTTGGCAGTGAAAGCTGTGCTGACCTATTGGCATCTCTCACAGAAAGGATTCTGCCTTTAACTGCAGTTTGTTCATGGTTATACAGCCTTCACAGAATCACAGAATCAGAGAATGTGCTGAGTTGGAAGGGACCCACCAGGATCATCGAGTCCAACTCCTGGCCTTTTAATTAATGTGTTTTAGATGAAAATACTTTTTCTATCAGCTCTACCTGATTACACATTTATTTATATAATTTTAAATACTTTTTCTATAATGGTAATTTACAAATCAATACCTCTAGCATGCAATTTTGTTTAATAACATAAGCCAACACTTAATTAGTGCCTCATAGTCATGTCAAAATCCTGCAAACACAGTAATAAAATATGTGCTGAATGTTTTGTTGTTCTAATCCTGGCCTGCTGAAAAGGAAGCCATAATAAACATCTTTTATAATTAATATACGAATGTAAGGAGATTGAGCTTGGGCCCTATCATCTGGATACAGCTTTTGCAGAAATGGTAAGTGATGGTTATGTAAGTTTTCTAGGCCATCAAAATACAGTCATCTCTAAGGATGTACTAGAGTATGTGTGTACAAGGTCAGGATTAAAATGTCCTCACTGAGCTTCTCTTTAACTCTATCACGTGCAACTGCGTCTTGGAAACACTTCGGGCCAGAGACTGTATTTTTCCATTTGTTTTTGGAGAATCTGTAGGAGCACTGCAAGCAAATGATAACAACTCCCAGTGAATCTCCTACTTTTAGAGTAGTCTCATAGGATTTTCCTACCATCCCATGACAGTGATGTTGCCCTATTTATTGACTGACTGGGGGGGATCTTCCTTTTGGAAATGGCTGACAGACCACCCTAGCTGAACTCTACATAGCTTCTGTATGTAAACTGCATTATAGGAACTCCTAAAACTAGCATGTTCTCCCTCCACAAATAGTGCAGTGGAGTTGACAGAAACCAGTCCAGGATGTGTTGGCTTTGGTGTGTGCAACTTAGAGAACACGTCATGTACAGGCACCAAGTCATTTTTTTGTGCAAGATCATCCATTTTTTATGGTAGTGACTGAAGAAATCCTGGAAATAAGCAGAACAAGTCTAAAAAGAAATGTATACTGTACTAGTTTGAAAACAAAGTAGTGAGAGACTCCAAGACAGAAATACAATTTAATAAGAAAAATAAAATAAATGCAATAGTACAAAAAAACCCCACAAAAAACCAAAAAAACAACCAACCCACTGACAGAGTCAGGGTACAGCCTGACCCCCTGACAGTCACAGGGCTGGTAGCAGTCTGATTAAATGGTGGCTGCAGTCCTCCTGGAGTGATGGCTCTGTTGAAGCAGTGATTCTGTAGAA
>WEIT01033171.1:30318-43311 GCA_013389985.1 Dryoscopus gambensis
AGAAATCACCACTGTACTTTATACTAAATATTTAACTCATGTCCTTGGCAATAAGACAAACCCCTAACCATAGACTTAAAAACAGTCTTCAAAATCAGGAACCATTATCTACAAAGAAGGTTTATTCTTGGTTCAGCCATCTATAATTACTGTACAATATCAAGCATCTGTCTATCCTATTTATATTGCCAAGATGAAATTATAACCATGGTTTTATTCTCTTTATTTCTATACAGAGAACTAGCATAATCCACATTCTTTGCAAAAGTAATCACTCTCAGCCATTTAATGGTATTAGGTTTTCATTTTCACTGAGGCTTCAAAATCTCTTTCCATATTAAATTTATTAACAATTCCCAAATAATTGAGAATTATATATTATAACTATCTGTTGTTCTTACTTTATAAATGCAGCAGCAAGAGCAGTGCTACTTCATTAACATCAGCAGCATTAACATAGATTTATTTATTGAAAAAGAAGGGAATAAGGCTTCTGATGCAAATCTCCTCACCAGGGTCTGACTGAACAGCGAGGGTTGCAGCGCTCAGCTCAGCCGGTAACTAGAAACCTATTCACTGGATGCTGGCTCAGACTGTAGAACTAGGCATATATTCCTCGTATGAATAAATTCATTGCCATCAATGAGACAATTTATATAAACTAAATTCACATATAGCTATATGTTTTCAGGCTCGTGCTGTATAAAATCACTTCAGCGTGTCTGCAAATATGAGAGGAAGTTCTGGGTTTTGGTCACAGATTAACTCTTTTGCTTTTTCAAAAATCTCCTCTTCCACTCTGGCCATTTTCTTTTGATTGATTTGACATTTCTTCCATGTCTTACATCCATTTCCAAATGTTTTTAATTTCTGAGGCTCAGCCTTGTTCACCTCTGTCCCCTGAGTCTAAGTAGCAGCAAACTGGAAGTAAGTTCCTTGACATCATCTTCATTTTTCAATGATGTGAAAAGACACAAAAGTTGCCTGGACATTCCTGACCTGCCTTTCCCAGAAAAAATCCTTTCTTGAGTACTGAGAATGTGGGTGATAAGCTATCTCACAGATTTTGCCACTTGTAAGCCACCTTGCTGAGAGTGGGGGGAGAGGCAGTGAACTGTTTCAGAATGAGAGATGTTTTCCCCCTCTGTGTGTATGTATGACACAACACTCCCTGCCAGCATCAAAATGAAATACCAGTAGCTGAAATATTTCTGGTAAGTTGAAGGGGTTAATTTTTCCTTCAGTGTTAGCAGCTGCTTCTGGTGGGATATTAAAATCCAAACCATGTCCACAGTTTATAAATTCAACAGCATCAGAGGAACTGGTGGCAGAAGCTTATTGACTACTGGTATCAGGATCCTCTATGTGTAATCCAACCAAGCCACTGTAGCATATTCCTTTCTGAACATGAGTACTGTCAGTGCATTATCTGCTTGTGCCAACCAACTCTGTAGCAGGACTTCAGACAACATAAAATGTGTAAGATACACAGGGAAACTAAACTGCACCGAGATCTACTTAGACCTCTTTGTAGAACAAGTCATAAAGGCTCGGGGTTTCCTTAGTTGTGTCTTTTCCTTTTGGTGATGGGAAATAAGGAATCAACATCCATGATTCAAAACACAAATAAAAAATTGAAAATTCTAGTCTTAGAGTTAGAACTAATTTTTGTTTTAATGCCCAGACTTGAAAAACAATTATTTTTAAAATAATATAGATGCATTGGTTTTGCTCCTGTGCTGACATTTATGGGAATTTTTTGAGCACAGAGTAGCTAATCTTAGACTGGGAAAAGTGGAAGTGGATATGTAAAATTCAGGCTAAAAATCTTGATCAATTGTTGACAGTGCAGTTACTTAGTCTCCTCAGTTGCAGCAGTCTCAGTACTGGAGACTACTAATAGCAGCAGAATTTTACTTTATTTTTATTAAGTTCCAGTCATTTTAACTGTGCTAGTACAAGAGTTTCAGATGATGTTAAGGAAAAATTTTAAATATAAATATTACAGTATGGAACAATGAAGAAATAAAGATCAAATTCTGTGCAGAAATATACAGGCCTCTAAGATTTGGGAGGGGAGAAAGGCTATTTAGCAGCTCATTTTCTTTGGTTAATTTTAGGTTGTCACTTTTTTCGGGCATTAGAAGTGAGCAGATGGTATTGATATTTTGCCCACTTTTATCATCGTTAACTTTTTCATTTGGAATATTCATGTAGCCTCATTGTCATGGAAATGTGCACACAGGAAACTCTAAATCAGCCCAGCTATGTATGTGCTTTTGTAAACCTCTGTTTTCCTTATTTAGCTATGAAATGAGCCTGTTTTTTCATTAATCTACATAATTTTAACATTTAGCATTTTAAGGAAACCTGGTGAGCAAGTGTTGGCTATATTGAATTAATTTTGGAGTGCAAATACGGGGGGGCAGAAGCTTTAGAAATGCATTTAGCAAAGGCAATAGAGTGGTCTCAGAAAATTCCATTAGACCATAAAACATTTACAAATGTGCTTTTGGCTAATCCTCAGAACCATTAAATATTTATATAGGGTCAGCATCTCGCTTCAGTAAACTGATCAAAGTGAGATCAATGATGACCTTTCCTCTGATCCAAGGATGCCTTGATCAAAGGTCCTCTGATCCCTTATCATATCACAGAATATTCCTAGAGATGTAAAATGGAGACAAGATCTATAAGGAAGATAAAGACAGCAAACAATAGTAGCAGATAAATTTGGAGAATCCGTTATTCAGAGTGCCCGCTGCAGCTGGCACTGCTGGAAAGGGGAAGACCTGCTTTCCTGCACGTGGTCATGTGGCAGCTCTGGGCTGCCACCTCCTTGGCAGGGATCAGACCGGTCCCATGACAGGGAGACTCAGTGGCCAGAGAAGGACTGAGGTCCTGCAGTGACACGCAGCAGAGTGGAACTGCAGTTCTGTTCCGATCCGGGGCAGTGCTCTCCACTCCCAAAGCACCAGAGCTCTCATCAGGTGAATGGAAGTAATGCGTATGTGTAGAAACGATTCTCCTGATAAAGCCAGGGCAGAAGGAGCCCCACAGAGGAAAGCAGAGATGCTGTGAAGGCCAAAGTTTTCCATATTTTCTCCCCTGTGCACAGCTATTCTTAGTGCTTCTCCTTTTAAACAGAAACCAACAAAACAAACAAAAACCCTAAACGGTTGCTCTCAAGTCAGAACAACTTCATTCAGTGCAATTATTCTCAGCTTGCTGGGAATATGAGGGAGTCTAGTTTAATTTTCAACTTTTCTGGTTTTTTAATTCCTGTATTAATCCTGTCTCCTGAGGGATGTTTGTGAATCATCAACCAAAAATTGCTGATTTTTTACAGTCTCTCTCTCTCTCATCATAATGCCAAATCACATTCTGAATAGCCTTAAATCTCAATTTTAGTTGAAATCACATTTCTGAAGTTAAAATACTTGAAAAAGCCTGCTTATGTTAACTGTCAAACTTTTGTGCTTCTATACCAGATGGTAACTGTCTCCTTGAAATTAGCGAGGAGATAAATAATTTGAAGATACAGATTGATTGATTTATGGGCTTCCCCTTTTCATTTCAGTGCTATTACAGTGTCACTTGAGATCACTGCTGGAACCTACATGAATGTTACAAAGGTATTTGACAAAGCAGAGTATGGACTCTGCAATTGTATCTTGCCAGTGCCTCTTGTAGAAAGTGTTATTTGGATGAAACTTTAAACCAACACTGTTGGCTGTGAAATTATAAATTAGCTGCTCAGAGCTCAACTGTAATTAAGCTGAATAATATAAGATTCTCCTTCCTCTTATATTTATTGTCTCATAATAAAATCTCTGAATAAATATCAGTTAATCTAAATGAAATTTGGTAATCTGGGGTAGTGCATGAGGTGTTAAAATACAGAAGAAATGGGTATGTGTACCTATGACCCACAGCCCAAATTTGCTTCAGTCTGTTTCCAAATGTACCGTAATTTTCTCGTCTGATTATATATATAATTACAGTTTTTAAACATTTCTGTATATTCAGTCTGGCTATCTAATTGTCTTTGATTCATTTTCAAAATGTATAGTTTTCTTATTGCAACCAGAAATATTGCTTTACTTTGTACTCAAGAAAGTAATTTCAACTTTCTCTTCTATTCCTGTGTATCTACATTGTAAGTTTTTTTTAAAATGTTTATACTACACTTAAAATCTCTTTCTGGACACTTGGGATAGGGTTTAAGCAGGAGCTATAAAATTATTGGAAATCACTTGGGCATGAATTCATGCACAGTCCAGTTAGTCCTCTTAAGATCATCTCTGTTCTTAGCTGAATTTTCAGGCATATTACTGAGTCTGTAGGTTTGGACAAATTATCTCTCTTTTTCTGAAATCTCCAATTACTGTGAATGAGCACCAGCATTGTAACTTTGCATAACCTCTGTGCTTTATTTCTGGCCGTTCTTAAAAGCTGAATACCTAAGAAATTAGAAAATTTCCACAAAATGATCAAATATCCTTCTCAACTCTAAAATGTACATTTGAAAAAGTACTTTTGAGAAATTATTTTGATCCAATGCTTCATTTTAGTGTAGTTATAACTTCCTGGTATTTAGTAGCCTAACAATGAGAGAATGAAAGGATGTCAGCAGCTGAACCTAGGTCAGCTTCATGACAATGGAAATTTCTACTTCAACTAGAGGATGGATTCCCAGATCTGTGGCATTTAGTTCTTTCATTATTGCAGTTTAAGTGTGATTACATGTTTTACATATCTGGGAAGTCATCTTATTTCTAGTTTTAAAAGTTCTTTTATACCAACCTGTAAATTGAGAAATCTCTCCTCTATCCTATGTTCTCTTTTCCAAACCTAACTACTTGCAGGTATAATTGGAAGACCAATCCACCTTTCTGTTCCTCTGGAAGAAATTTAGAGTAGGAATAAATCTGTCAAAACTCCCATTGGATGAAATAATAAATTTGCTCATTTACTTTTTGGTACCTGTGCTCAGAATATATAGAGCAGAGAGTATATTGCATAATATCTTCTCCTCTGGAGACAGGCCGTTGTAATTATATTAGCAATACTATTCCATTACAGTTGAGCTCATGCATACAAATAAAAAATAATTTAAGTAAATTTCTCATTTTTTTTTCAGAGGTATTAGACTCCAACCCTCTAAATGAGTTTTTCTCAAACATAAATGTAAAGCTCTCGTGTTTGTATTGAGCCATAGCTTTCCAAGACTCCATTATCCGGTGATCACTTGACACTTGTACTGAAAAGGCTGTTGTTTTGAAAGCATTTTGTTTTCCATATTGGATTAAAATTGCAGAGCTTCCACAAAAAGGTAATTTGGAAAGATTTTTAAAAGAAAGCAAATATGCAAAGTTTGTGTGGTCCCTGAGTTTTCCTTCCTGCTTCTCTTGCACAGTAGGCAGGGAGTAGGGTGGCTCTCTGTAGAGTATGCAGTAGCAAACATGGCTTGTGAGAAGGATCACAGATGCCTTTTCCTCAAGAGGAGAGAGGGTGCCAGGCATCAGCTGGCATGTATGCTGAGACCATCTGGGATGTGAACAGGGCCCTGGGTTGACACACGGATGAAGAGGGAAGGTCAGTCACTATGAGTTTAAGGAAGCCTGTGACACAGAAGGAGTCAGGGGAACTAAGTGCTTCCTTCTCCCCTGCTCAAAGGAGGTCCAACATGAAGCACAGCCCCCTCCTTGTGCCCCACAAAATTTATCAGATTTGAGGGCAAACTCACTAAACATGCAGATTTTCCAACACCTGGATAAGCAGCCTGAAGAAGGAAAGAATTTTCATCTTTCACTGTAGCACAGAAAACGCTATCTTGATGTATATATAAGCCATATGTATAGTGCTGGTGTATGAGGGAAATCATTTCCCTTCTACAGACTGACAAAAACTGGAACACCCCAGTCTGACTGGCTTATTTGTCATGGGTGGAGATCAAACAGCAGCTGCCTGAAGGGCTGGCAAATTTGACCAGTCAAGAGCAGAGATGACTGAGATTCGCTCTGGTTGCCCACAAGTGCAGAAGTGGTTATGTGGCTGCTGAACTGCTGTTGTTTCTGCTCAAAAGTTTTCCAAAGTTAATGCAAAGTGAGCGGATCAGGTTGCATTTGCTCCACATCCCAGGAGGCCCACGATCCAGGTGCAGGGCTCTGGGGCTGGCTGCAGCAGCACAGCTCTTCCCCTGGCCCAGGGCTCTACTGGGGAGCTGACAAGGCTGGGCATGCACAGAGGACTCACCAGCTGGTGCAGCTCTCTTTGTTAATATGGCAAAAGGTGAACTGAAGCATGTAGTTCACTGCTTTCCACACCTTTGCAAATACTGTTAATGGGCCAGTGCACAGTAACAACCAGAGGAAAATTTGACAGAAGCAACCAGCTATTCTCTTTGTGAAAAAAGGAGGCTTCTCTTTAAAAGTGTCAGTTTCGCTGAACTACAGAGTTTGCCCGAAGTGCAAGCAATGAGGAGTAGCCAGTAATGAACTGGGGTATGGTTTTACTCAGCCTGCTGACTTCAGAAGCCAGGCCTCAAAATCAATGAAATCAATAGGAGCCCTTTCTTTGACTGCAATATTCTTCACTATGGAACTCCAGTGATATTTGAAGTATGTCTGTATTATTGGGACATATTTCTTTTCATTTCACGTGCATATTTACTGGACATGTGATCTCCTTGTTACCCTAAATAAGCTTACAATGCTCCTCTGAAAGGAAAGAAAGGAAGAAGAGAGAAAGACAGATCAAAGGCCAGGAAACTTGCAACCGCACTCTTATAGGGGATGAGCAATAAAGTACACAGGGATATGCAAAGAGTTAGGGTAACAGAAGCATTGAAACTTTACCATATAATGGAAATACTTTATTTGCAAGTAGAAAGAGACTTATTTTGCTGCAATTCCAAATATCTTAGTAATGATCCAAAACAAATCACAGCTACACCAAACAGGGACTGTTCAATGGTATCACTGAAGAAAACAAACAGTAGTTCACATGCATTATTGCCCTTAGAAGTCTAAGTGCATTATTGCCCATAATAGTTCTCCTAGTAGCCATCAAACTTTTATTTAGTACAGGAAGCAAGGAAATAAAGCAACATGTTAGATTCAGAATGGCCAGAAAGGTTGCCCAGTACACAAACTGGAATGCAAAATACACCTATTCTAATGCTAATGGCAATAATTTAAGTGTAAGCCACAAAGCAGTAGGGCCATTTTCAGTAAGATACATCTCCGTCCACCAGATCTATATCTTCCCTTTCACATATATTCAGAAAATAAAACATGGACTGTGAATCCTTAATTATAGGTACATAAAAGCACTGTTTTGAAGATGGTGCACTGTTTAGAAGATAGTGTACTGTATTGATTTTCTGTCCTAGTTACCTCAATGTTTAATAATAAAAATAAACAGAAAATAATTACATCTGCTGTGATATTAAAAACACTTCACACTCTGCTCTGTTTTGATCCCAAAATTTCTGTTCTTTTCTTTAGAATGACCCCAGCTCATTATGTGGGAGCCAAGGCAAGAGGGAGTTTTTATTAAGCTTTTTATCTGAAACTATTCATTTTAATATAAGCATCTTTTTGTAACATAAAATTCATTGGGATTTTTCTGTGTTCTGAGGCAGGTACGGGAGTCTGAAAAATAACTGTCTTGCTGCAATACTGCTATTTCATGTGCTCTGTGTGTGCAAATGAAATCAGACTAGTCATGAAAGAAGGAAAGAGGAAAATTAACTGAAATATCCATAGATTACTCAAAGAGAATATGGAAATTAATCTATTCAGCTGAACATCCCAAAGGCCAGCCTGAGACAACAAAACTGTTGCATCTATCAGAGCGGTTGTAAATAAGCTGAAGAGCATTTTCTGCAGAGACTGCAGTTGGATGGATCAACGCTTCATGGCTGGTGGAAGATGTCCCTCATCTTCACCTCACTGGCGTCTCTTAGTGCTCTGAAATGCAGAAGCAATCTGATGATGGGAAGGTGAAGAGTGCTCTGCATCTGATTCAGCAGGACTTGCTTCTTTGAATGGTAAATAAAAGATAATCACAGTTTGAGCAAGTGCATCAAAGAGATGTAAGCACTGCAACCAAACAGATGCAAACTGCACCCTTCCACAGACGCCCAAGAACTAATGTGCCATCTGATGAGGTCAGAGACTACAAGGCCAAGAGACACCTCTGTGCTATTATTATTTAGTGTCTTAAACATCTATGAACTTACTCTTCTTTGAGCAGGAGTTCTAAGAAAAACATCTACTTTTGATTTTCAAATTATCATTGATAAAATTCTTCGCAACCTTGATTAAATTGTTGCAAGATCTAATAACTCCTGCTGTTAAAACTGTGAATCCTATTTTTAGCCTGAATGTATCAGGCTCCATATCTAACCACTGAGCCTTTGTTAAAGCTTTGTTTGCAGACTGAAGATACCATAGTAGAGTTATGCTCTCCACATTGGTCCTTACATGCAGTTGTCTCCTTTCCCCTTCATCTTTTCATCAGTAAACTGAACAGAATAAACCTTCTAAGCATTCTTGCATCTCTCCATAATCAAGCAAAAGCCTTTTGAATTGTACTTTTCCAGTACAGGCCTCACCAGTACTAAATAGAGAAATAATATTTTCCCCTAATCAGTATTTCACTATCTGTATATTCAAAGACTAATCCATTTGGTCTCAGCATCACACTGTGATGGTTATCTACCAGGATCAGACAGCTTTTTTACAGAGCTTCCATGTTAGTCTTCTATCTTGTAAATATGGTTTGACTGTATATGTAGGTCTTGACTTCCGTTTGTACTATATTGTTTGTGTATCTTTAGACGTCCTAGGATGTGATCTAGTGCGCTCAGATAAATAATCTATTTAAGATATACATATCAGAAATTTATTTCCACTTCATTTTTAATCACCATTACAATATGTTCAATTTTTGTTAGGTTTTAACAGTCCAAAAATGTTGTCTTAATCCCTGAAGATATTCACTGAAGATAATTGCTAAGGAGTCACAGTTATCAGAGTTAACAATCAAGGGACAAGGCTCACTGGAAGGGAGAAGAGAAACCATGAGAAAACTGCCCTGATAATCACAGAAAGTTTATCTAATTTAAATATATCATGTTACAGTGATGTTAAAAACTCATGTCACTTTATCTCCTATGTATTATCTCTCAGCTGGTTCTCCTCAAATCACTGTGCTGGATAGTAAAGTCCCTGAGCACCTCTAATTGCCAGATTCTGAAATTGGTAAGTGATCAGGCAAGACTCAGGGCTGAATGCACATTTTCTATCTACTTAAAAACATTTTAGTATATCATAAGTGATCTATGCTTTGTGATTTTGTTTTTCTTTTAATTTCAAGAAATAATTCATGGTGTGTAGTGATCACCTGTATCAGTGTGCAGCTCCTTGGTCCACTACATAACAAAGACTGAAGAAAAGATTGTGTCTTTATTTTAGTTACAGAGTTTAGAAGTTTTACTGTGATCCATAACAGCTCTCCTGACACATCAGCTGTTCTCCCCTTTAATGTTATCTTGCTTCCTAGTTATTCTCCTAAAGGTCGCTTGCTGGCAAATCCTCTTCATGTAGACTTAAACTTGTGGCTGAAAGTCATTCCTACACAAATATCTGATTTCAAGGATTTATGTGTTTGCTAAGTTTTCACTGGCACTGTGCAAACATCATAACCGTATCCTGGATATATGATGAGGAACATATTTTCTATAGGCCAAAAAATTGAGAAAAAATTTTGTGCTGTATTTATCATTTTTAGACATTTTCTGACCATAAATGTTCTTGTCTGTCAATATTTCATGAGATTAGTTGCTAGAATAGAAGGTCAGCTGGGACAAGAATATAGTGTGGAAACAGGAAATCAAAATAAGATGTAGAAGATGAAGTTTCCCCATAGCACTGGTCCTGTGCAGAGTCATGTTAAGTATCTTCTGCTGCTTGGTTGGCTTTAAAAGCTCTGCTTGGCACAAAACAGTTAAATAAGCTTTATGTTCAACAGAGATGTATATACAGGGGAGTAGGAGCAGCCTTTTCTATGGCGGCATGCAATTTAGGGATTTTTAAGGCTGCAGTGTCAGAGACTTAAATCATAACAGAGCTTTGTGCTAATTTTCATAGCACTGAGTTCTGTGCTTCTGGGTAGTTTTTCTTAATTGTGCTTCTTAAAATGTACTTTAGAGTTACACATCTCAAATCATGATCTGTGGGTATAGATCTTGCTTCTACTCATAAATAAGAAACTGTGCATCCTCTCTACAGCTGCCTGACCCTCGAGATACCTGTAAAGTTGCACTGTCCCAGCCAGTCCTTTAGTTCATTCCCTGGAGGCCATTACCAGATGTTCTCTCAGTCTGCCTGGTTTAGGGATTTTGTCTGATCTCTTGTCATTCTGATTATGCAGTAAATTAGTTTTACATGAGGAGGCCCTCAGCACGTTTTCTGGTCAGCTTTTCAGGTGCTCTGCCTCAGGCCTGACCCTAACTGCAGTCAACAAAATCTGTGCCAAATTGGATTTGAACCTTTTCTTCTGCCCAGTTTTTACGTCCTCCTGAGGCTCCATTCAAAGTTCACCTTCTCCTTGTTGTTACCAAAAGAACTCAAACTACAAGCCAGCCTTCATAAATTTGGCATATAAAGCCTCATGAACATCACTCTTAGACACTTTTCTTCAGTGCAGATGAAAACCAAACACTATTATCATTTGCTCTGGTAAAATAGGAACAGGTTGTAAGAGGGTCTATTTCTATTCAAAATTTCTACACAGATATCTAGTTCAGAACTCAGTTTCAAGATTTTTTGGGCTTCCTTCCTGTAGAATTTATTCCTTCAGAATATGACTGCAAGTAGTCTCTAGTGGTTTCTTCTTTTTTCACTGGGTGAAGCAAATCTTGCCTGATGTGTCACTTTTCTTAAATACTCAGAACTCCAACAGAAGTCTCATAACAGTATATGTGCTCACTAGGACATTTTGTGAAACCCCTATACATGTTCTTAATTAAATATTCTACAGATGCAAATTTTATAAGCAACATTTGGCTAGTAAATGTTATATTTTTACCAATACAGGAGGAGATTTACATTGAGTTGTCCCTTCCTAAGCCTCTGTTCCTCAGATGTTTAACAAATTAAGCAAAGAAGCTGCTGCTACTGCTAGTCTTGTTTGTTTGTTTGTTTGTTTGTTTGTTTGCTTGGTTGGTTTAGAAGATAATTTGTTTTCTCTGATATGTTTACATGCTATAGCATTTTATTGCTCCTGGTCATGCATGCACACATCCGTGGTACGTCACTCTGAAGTGTTGCTGCTCCCAGTTTGTATTTGGAGAGGTAAGGCACAAGGAAAAAAATACAGTTCTGAGCAGCAGACAAATGCAGAGATATTGCTCAATCTGATGATACAGTGAAGCAGCACAGGCTCAAGTGCAAGAGGCAAGACTGAGACACTACATTTCAGAGCCAGTGGGCTCAGCAGTAGCTCTGGATTTCTGCAGGACACTGAGTTACCAAATACAGGCGTGCTGAGTGTGATTTCTCTAAGGTTACACAGAAGCAAATCCATGTCTCCTGTGATAACAGTAATCATGAGACCATCCTTTCTCCTGTTTTTCATCTGCTAGGTGTGCAGATCTTGCTGCACGGACTAAGTGCTCTGAAAGATTTGCAAGGATGTAGCTGGCAGGGAAATAGAGATACCAACCCTGTACAACATAACAGAGACAAGTGGAAGAAAGAATACCACTTACACAACACTGCTGTAACCATTAGACTATACTGTTTCAAAAATGTATTATTCTTTAGTTTGCATCTATTTCTAGTTTTAGCTGCAGAATATGTAAATTCTTGACTTTTATTTTCAAAGATCCATATACTTTAGTTCTAGTAAATGTCTTTGAAATATTTCCCTTAAATGAAAACCTACATATAAATATTCAATGAGTTCTGCTGACCAGAATAGATGTGCTCATTTATCCTTCAGGCAGACATTTTGGAGAGTCAGGAACAGTTATGCTTACATGGGGTTTGGTCCAGGAAGTACCTTTCTCTTTTAGTGTCAAGCTTTTCTGTTGCTCTAAGTTCAGTATCCACTCCACACATGTGATGTTGATGCAAAATATCATATATCAATGCTGTTATATACACTCATTCTTTTTTTCATTCCATTCACTATGCTGAAAAGATTGTCCCTAATCATTGCAGGGGGGTTGGGCTATATAACCTTTAGAGGTCCTTTCCAACGCAAACTNGAGTGCACTGGCCAAGGTCTGTAAAGAAGTTAGTGCCAAGAATCCAGGACATAATATTATTTGATAAAGGATTCAGCACAGCTTTAGTTAACAAGAACTGGAGATTTGGGAAGCCTGTTTATCTTGTTTTTATTGAACGAGACTTAGGAATATGAAAAAGAGCAGTTAATATCATGTGTAATGCCAGAAAAAGACAGACTAAAAAGGGACCAAGTCAGATTTATCTCTAACCAAACCTGGAAAACAGCAGTGGATGGTAGATCTTTACAGAATACAGTATAAAATTAAATAAACCAAGTTACAGTCATTTCTGTATTCAGCTCCTATAGCTGCAATCATGGTTTAGTTCCAATACTTTTTCCTGAATATCTCCATAACTACTGTTATCCTAGATAAAATTTGTTTGAATCAGAATTATTTCCATTACTAAGGTGATTTCTGACCTTCTATCTCAGTTCATACAGCACAGCCCTTTCAAGCACACTAACACAGGCTGGCAAAATTGCTTTCCAACATGATCAGGTTTTGCACGTAGCTTGCCTGAGTATGAACTATAACAGAGCAAATATCTTCCATGTTATTGAAAAGACCTTACATATTTGTGATCAATTCAGCTTTTACAAGAGCTTACTGCATTCAGTATTTGCCCAGGTAGCCTGAAATTGCTTAACCGTAATGAGCAATGAATATCAATTATGTGATTACTTATG
>WEIT01033174.1:0-42163 GCA_013389985.1 Dryoscopus gambensis
AAGTTTGAATGCCTGCTCTAGAAAAAAATTCAGAGCTACTTATTTAATTCTCAAAAATTACTAAATTAGTAATTGTTCTGGCTATGAAATCTGCCTGTCTGTGATAGGTCTCTGAAGGTCACGGTCATTAACACTTCCTTCTCCAAAAGGCTGATTTTCTCTGCTGAGTTTGAAAGCTGGAACTCTTTCCAACAAGGACTGTGTCACGCAGCACTAACCTGTCAAGGAAAAAGCAGTGACCAAATGATAATTTAAAANAAATGATAATTTAAAAAAAAAAAAAAACATACCCGATGAATATCATTCTGTTTCTGCACAGTGGGAAGATCTCCACCAATGGGTGCTTGCTGTTTTAATTCATCCTCCTTCAGCTGCAGCCATGCCAAAAGTTCCTGAAGAGAGAGATGTAATCGCTTCCATTGGTCAGTGCTGGCTTCCAAATGGGATCTGAAAGCATGTGTTAAATACAAGATAGATTCAGTCACAGTGGAAGTAAAACACCAAAATGTACAAGCCTATTTACTGAGAAAGATCCTAGTGTTTCATTAACTTAATGATTTTTTTAATAGCTTCAGTAGCTTTGAATTAGATTCTGTCAACAGAGATTCAAATTTGGTTCCATAGTCCTGGCTTTTTTTCATATCTCCTGATTTTTGTCTTTGATTGGTTGGGGTTTTTTTAGTTTTCCTCTTCAGCAGTGAGCAATGGCTGTGCTGAATTGTCAGTCTCACTAGAAGTGCACAAATGTTATGCAGGACTAGCATGAGAAATGTAGTCATCACCTCGGATTACTAGGACATTAATTAACTAAAGTGTAGGGAGTAGTTTTCCAAACCATAACACAAACTATTCAACTCACACAAGATTCATTCTCTTAATTTTTTTAAAACAAGAGAACCAATGCCATTCCTTAAAAAAAAAGTAATGAGGGAATTGTTAAAGCCAATAGGACCCTCATATACTATATAGCCAAATGTCTGTGCCCTTTAAAGAGAGGTGTGAATGAAACTGAAAAACTGGGAAAATTGAAAGACAAATTATCACTTTTTGCAAAAAAGATCCCCATCATAAGGATATATTCTAATATTTCCTCTGTATATGCATAAATGTGGTTTTTTGGGATCAATTATTGAGCTTCCAAATTTCAGCTTCTAAATTTTCTGTAGCTGGAATGATAAAATCTTCAATTTTCTCTGTACCGTAGATAAAGCACACTAAAATTTTGTCTCTCTAGACTTATGAATATGCTATTTTTTAACTTCTGGTTTGGAAAAAATTCCTAATACACCTCCAGGTAACATAAGAAATCCTCTTAGTAACTCAAACCAAAGGAGTATTACGTAACAGTAAAGTGAAAAAATGTACTGGGAAATAAAGTCAAATTTTCTTTTATTTCATACATTCCTGTTTAAGTTCTAGCTTTGTTCATATAACATTTATCTTCTTCTACAGGATTGCACACAAAATCATTCTCATCTGACACGAAGAATTCTATAACTTACATAGAATCGTCTATAAAGAAATGTGAAAAATATGTAGTCAGCAGTTATTACTTAGTTTGGATATGGAAATGAGGAATTGATGAAGGCAGGGACAGTTGCATTTCTCTGAAATGCTCTATGAATACTGTCTTCTTTCCAACCTCTTACGTCAGGTAATTAAAGTGGCAAGGAAAGAGAAGGGAAAGGGACAGATCAGCCACAGGCTGACAGAAAGCTCAGCTGCTCTCAAAGTATGATGGAAAATTGTCTCTTTTTTCAAACTCGAATGCTACATTTGAGGGACACACATAGACCAGGCCTTCCCATCTCTGTTCTCACAGGGCATCTGGGAGCTGGAGCAAAACTGCTTCACAGTAGGGGGAGGCCAGTCCTGCAGGCAGTGAAGGCTAGAGAAGCCCATGGATCCTAGATGATTTAGATCACATATTAAGAAGAAATTATTTACTGTGAGGGTGATGAGGCACTGGAACAGATCGGCTGGAGAAGCTGTGGATGCCCCATCCCCGGAAGTGTTCAAGACCAGGCTGGATGTAGCTTTGAGCAATCTGGTTTAGTTGAATGTGTCCCTGCCCGTGGCAGGGGGGTTGGCACTGGAGGATCTTTTAGGTCCCTTCCAACCAAGCCATTCTACTTAAAAGAAAATGTTTATTACAATGAAATGTGCTGATGTATCAGAATGAAAGAAAGAAAATAATGGAAATTACCATGGCTTCTCTTAACATCTACCATATATTTTATCTAATGCATTCCGAAAAGAATGCCCACCCAAATTGATCCATGGCAACTGATCCATGATCTTCTGTTTCAGCAGACTAAAACTTACACTAAATAAAGAGACTTCTGGGACTGGTGCTTGGAGAACATTTCATATGTCTTCTCAAATCCCTCTTTTCTGCAAGCATTGCTAGTTATGATGAAATCCATTCCATCCTGTGCTATGGATAGAAAGAGCTCCAAACAGGCAGACTGGGAAGAGCCTCTTCATTTAGTCTGGTGGCTAGCAACACTTAAACTGAATGTCGGAGAATTTAAGAACTGTTTCTTATTCTAATCAATAAGTTGTTGAAGACCTTAAGCCTTTTATTGGAAGCAAAGATTTTAGAGAGGAGGTTTGTTGCTCTGAATGTGTAATGCGGGAAGTCACTGTGATATAACTGGGGTTTACTGCTTCTGAGTCAGTTAATGATAGCAATACATTAAACTGCAAAAAATGAAAAACAGAAAGTCCTATATGTTTAATTACTGGTATTTGGACAACTGACTATCGACTTTTATCTCAAAAAACCCTGTACTTAAGCAAGTTCATGAGTAAAATGCATGTGAAGAAAAAAATCTCAGACACCTTGAAGGGTTTCATCCCTCTTCTTTTGCTACTCAGAAGAAAAAAAAAAAGGAGGAATATGTCTCTTTTTCCTTAGTTACTAATATATTTTCAACATCACAGTCTTCATTTATTTTTAATGATTGATGACATAAAGATGGCTTTTGTCATTACACAGCCTGACCTCCCTCAGGACCTGAGCTGAAAAAAGCTAATATTTCATACATTACTTTGGAAAACACTTCTGTCTTTTGCTGCCCTTTGAACTATCACCAACACACAGCAAGTGAAAAAATGAAAAAATGACCAAGACTGAGTGCAGCTGAGCTGGGTTGCCTATTGTAAAAGTCCTATTTCTGAAGAAAAGCTTCCTGGACAATATCTTTTGAAATGAAATCTTCAGTCCATTGAAACCTCAATGACCACTTGATAATTTGTAATGTTACCGTTTATTGTATTTTATCTTGCAAGCAAAAGTGTTTCCTCTCATGATACTACCCATGGATTTCTTTTACCCCTAGATTTTATTTAGCAATTCTGTCCACTCTCCTGACAACAGTTAAAACCTTAAATAATTTGTCTTTTCATTTGTGAGGATATTTTTAGTTTTGCACTGGAAATAGCAGCCTTTAAAATAAAGCTTATCATAAATATTGGTTATTAAATCACTTTCTTTCATGACTCACTGATAAGTCCTACCCAGTTCTAGAAAAAACCCACATTTAGAGGGGGTACAGTTACTGCTTAAACATGGTAATCTTTCTTTCTGTAATTACAAAACTTCATCATATGCCTCAACTCCTAATCCTCTACTATCATTTTCACACCAAAAAAGCTAATCATTCTTACAAAGTTAAGCCAACATTCAAAGTAGCACAAATAATTTCAAAATAGACAAAAAAAGTGCTAACAGAAACAAAATTAAACCTTTTTACTTGCAAATTTCAGCATTCCGTCTAAAACACCAGTGGTAGCCTTTTGCTTAGGTTCAGGTCCTACCTAATATTTAGAGATTTCTTCCTAAGTTCACTCCATCTGAGGTTCATGTTATCCAGACGTCTCTGCAGCAGGGTTGCATCCTCAGAGCCTTCCAGGGACCTCAGGATTTTCTGCCCATTTTCATCCAGGTTGTGAAAGATGTCAGTGTGAGCATCAATTTCTGCCTGTAGTTCCTATGGAAGGAATAGAAAACAATATATCTGATTTCTTAAAAAAAATCAGAAACTATGATTTTTCAAGAGAGTGGAAAAATCCTCAGTGCAACACAAAGCACAGGTTTTGATTACTCTTGTTACGGCAATATCATGTCCTGTATACACAGCCACATTTCCCTTTCACATGAAGGCCATTAGCATTGAATACGACCTTTTTTCCATATGGAGCATGCTGAACAAAATTTAGAAAGCTTAAGGTGTAGCCTTCGACAGGCAACAAAGCAAGGACAAGATATATTTACTGTGCTGACGCGGGAAAAACAAGGAAACACAAAATCCTCAGGATCTCAGGTAAATCTGACCTTCACGTGATACGTCTTCCTGTGCAACATTTTCAGTTTGAGCTGGGGACTGCAACACCGGTCCTGCTGCATGGCAGTTCCAAGAAATCTAGGCGTCTGCAGCAGCCAGGCTTGAAAATGCCAAGTTCACTTACATTCTGTTGACAGAACGCATTTTGGAGCACAGGCCTCAGCAGTCCATAGCAATAAACAGCCACTTTGTGCTGTATCAAAACACTGGTTGGGGCCATGGCTGTAGGAGGGCCTGAGAATAGCAAGGACCTAGAATATGCAACTGGCAGCTCATGTTGAACAGCCAACTTTTCTTATCGCCTCGTAACTGCAGGCCAGCTCTAAATTTTGAATTCATTTTTTCCCCCTCATTTTTAGCACGGCTGTTTCTGCCAAAAGAACATTCTTTAGAGAGCTGCCTGGTACCAGCATTCCTGCCTGCCCACACACTCAATGCAGCCTTTGTACGCTGGCTGCCCTTCCCCAAGACGTTTGCATGCTGCAGCTCCACAAGGTCAGATTCATTTGCAGAGAACAGTGGTTGAATCAAGGTCATTAAATAGAAGAAAAATAACACTAATAATAATTTCAACACGTACATGAATGAGCATACATGTACTTTATATGCAGCCACATTCGCACAAAAGTACTTTTACTTTCAAACAAAGGAGCACACAAAGACACAAAGAAATAATGAATAGTGAAAAAAGCTCCACATTTTCTCCTGGGATGCTGGGGCACTAAGATTTCTGGTGGTGGTTTCTTGGTGCCTGAAATGGGAGTGCTAGGGATGAAGTGGGGAAGAGGAAATGATTTACGGCATTTGAGAACAAGACCCAGTACTAACTGAGCATCACAGATAGTCCCCAATGGAAATTTTTTGCAATTTTCTTCAGAAGAATGACTTTGAAGGAGTGGAGCACACAGTCTGTCTACTTAGTGTGTTCTTAATTGAATTGGTTTTATTTGATATTTTAAGTGCAATGTTAGCTGCACTGAATCATGAGTAGATTGTCCTTGCTCACCTACTGCTGTTTCAAATGTCCTTAACTGGATACCTATTGCTTTCACAGAAATGACTGGCATAATATTTGGGGAAATTTTAAGGTGGGCTAGCAATGTTTATGGTACAGTGTAAGAATCCTTCTCCAAATATTTTACTTATCTGTTGTCATTCAAGCAGTAAAGTACTTAGGAATGAGTTTGATGTACATCAGAGGTAACTCTGCAGAATGCAACTGTATTATAAACATTGTATTTACTTATTGTTGTTCAGGAAATTTATATTTTTAAAAATGGCATTATTAAGGTATATAAAAATGTACAATATTCCAGATACGAATGTCCTTACTTGAAAACTGGTATTTTATTTCAAGTATGAATGTTGCTTGCTTCAGCTTCCAGCTGTGATACTTTATTTTTGTTTGCTTGAATGAAGAATACTCTATTACCAAGTTTCTTTCCTTCCATGAATGCATTTGGAGATATTATTTAAACTAGGTTAAGCATAACAATACTGATGTGAACAGCTGAAACAATGTATAAGAAAAGATAAAGTTCACGGCAAAAAAGTTCTTGTTAACGTCTGCATCATTCTAAGGTCCTTCTACATTTAATAAACAATACATCTGTTATTGGATGAAAGAATTATATGCAGTACCTGTTGCACAAAGTTCTTGGTTTTCAGGGTAGTTGGAAACACCAAACTTACAAATTTGTTCTTTTCCTTGGCAAGAACACGTGCCATGAAATATGTTGAATAACTATTCACAGTAGGAAGCTGTCAAATCTTTGCCCTCTTGGTGTTTTACCACACATATACTCATAGCATTATATAAGACAAAATTTAAGAAAAAAAAACCTTTCCACATTTTTCTTGTGTTTAGAAAATGTGTTTAATAGTCTACACATTTTATGTTTTTCTCTTGACACATACATAATTCGGAAAATAAAAGCAAGGCACATCCTTTTTTATTTCAGAACACCACATAGTATCACAACACATCTGGACAGTTAAGTGGACATGAAAAGTGAAGCATTCTTATCAAAAGCTTAGTATTCGAGACTGAGTTTTCCTTACTCCACATTACTTGTGTATGCTGCACTTCTTCTAAGGCTCCCAAAAGTAGTTTATTGCAGCTATTCAGGAAGCCTACACTGACAAAGAAGCAAGACAACAACAAAGATATTTACTCCATTTAGGTTGGTGAATTTCAGAACCTTTCTTTGTGACACTTACACATCCCAAGAGAATCAGAGAGCATATAAGAAAAAGATTTATATACCTTTTATTTGTTTTCTGAAATGAATAAATCCACGTTTTAAAAACACAATATGAACTAGATTCTTTTTCTTGACAACAATAAAGCAGGAAGAGCAATTTAATCTCCAAAATTGCTAAAATATTTCCAAAAGTATGCTACCATTAGAGGTCATACCATGAAGCATAGTCTATAGACTAAATATATATTATTTATTGCACTTTCATATTTTCCAATGTGTTCAAACACATGAAACGACTACAGAGGATAAAAAAATCAATCCTGGTATAATTCTACTGAGTTACAGTTGGAGTGTACACTGCATTTTTACTGTAGTTGTTATTACTGAGACTGTGTTGAAAAAAGATTGGCTATCTGCTCTTAAAAAGAACAGAGACAGAAAAATGAAAAGCATCTTTTTGATCAAAAGTTACTGCTTAGAGTGAGCTGAACTGTCTGGAAAGAACTGCAACTCCATTAGGTGCTGAGTGAAGTCCTCCTTTATTAAGATGAACTATACAGTTAGATGACAAAAGGCACCATAATATTTGTTTATGGAAACTTAGCTGAACAGCTGTCAGAAGTTTCTACAGGTTTAAAAATGTGTATTTACATTATTTTATTATATCGAATAAGTGTGCAACTAAGACACAGAACTAGAGTGATAAAGAGATGAAATGTATTTCATCTTGAGGAAAGCAATCTTGTTGGACAAAAGAGGATGAGGAAATCTGCTCTGGCTGTTTCACTTTTGTCCTGAGCCCTTGAAACCACCATGCATGATTTCAGAGAAGTACACTAACGTGGTAAGTGAGCACACCCAATGCTGCCAAAAAGCTAGAGGATGGATATATTTCTCACTTGCTCAATTCAGTTGTTCCCCCTTGGAATTACTGCTCCCATTCTCCATGGAAGCACAGATGCTCACTGCCCTAATTCTTTCAATAGGCAGAAGAATTCACCTGTGGCTCCAAGGGTTTTATTTTACACAGAGCCCTGCTAAGCACAGCTGAGCTGTCACTGTGAAATCCAATGCACTCAAAGTTCTGTCAACTTCCACACAGCACAGCTAGTCCTACAAGAATTCAGTATGGTTTGAGATACCTTAGCAGAAATAATTAATCAGTGTCAATATCCTTCATATTCCACATGCAATACATAGACATGACATATAAAGGACATGACAGATGTCAAAATCTGCCATTTTTTTGGCAATACATCAGAGAGGGATTGGTAGTCTGGAAGTAAAGTGAAGTCCTAGAAAGAAGGAATTATTTCTATTTCTTGGACTATAGATGAGTCATACTAAAACATGGAAATCAATGCAGTGCAGCTGACAAAATATTTATCTTTTATAAAAGGTAGAAAAATTTCATCAAGCAAAATTTAAAGAAATTAAAGCACCCTAATTCTCCTCTACTTGCAACTCTGTAAAGCACATCTTAACAGTTTAGCAATTGGATTTCAAATTAATCATCCCACTTGATTTCATTTAATTACATCTAAACTCCTCTAAATTTCTGATTCTTCCTAAAGCATAAACTCTGTGTGAAGGTTCAGAGAGTTTGAGACATTTTTTTCAGCGCCCTGGCACACTTCAGCAGCCTTTGGAGGCACAGAGATCCACGCATGTGGCACTGCTCTCAGAATCGCAGCTTACTCTCCTGTCTGCAGACAGAGGAGTAGTTTTGTGAGTGTTACAGTTATGGAGATGTTGAATTAAGGGCTGCAGCACAGCAAGTCAAATGCCTTTTAAGCACCTGAGTGATAGATTCAGTGCAAGGTGCACTTGATCTATTTCTTTTGTTTCTGGCAAAAGAAAATCAGTTTGCACTAGGCTTTATGGCAGTCCCTCCTTGTGAGCTGGTCATTACCATCAAAACATTTGAACAGAAGGAAATGTATACTTTTTTGAAAGAGAACATTTGTATCTGAAGATACCATGATTTAGATTAATGATGGAACAAACCAGTGAAGTATTTCTGCTGGTTTGCAAGGCATTTCTGGTCCCATGGGAGTTCTCTCTTTTAAATGTCATAGTTCTTTCAAGAACTGGTTGTTGGATTTGTTTTTTTTTTTTTTCTTTTTTTGATGCTCCCCATTCCTCCATCAAGCTTTTAAGTAATTTTCTCTCCCAGTCCATAAGCAAAACTTTTATTGAGTCTTAGAATGAGACCATTCACTGAACAATTTACATAATGATAAAAACTTCTCAAATGAGATCTAAAATATAATTAAAGGGCAGACTTACTGAGTTAAAAGCATTGTTGTGAAATGGCTATACATCATCATGCCAAGAAGCCTCCTATTCAGCTAGCCTATGGCACGACCCCAATTCCAGTCTGGTATGATTACATCTCTGAGTTTCATGCTAATGACTTGATTAAAAAGAACGATAAAAAGGTCTTTTCCATTGTGAAGATAAGCTTATGAATATAATTAAGGCATTTCTGGTTTCCCAACACATTTTTCAAGATAAAAAAGGGTAAGAGCTAGTCCTCTAAGAGAGAATCAAGTGCTGATGAATGGAAGCCGAAAGTATAACTTTGCCCTACAGAAAACAACCTGTGTAAGTTGCATCTATCATTGTTATGGTTTAAAATTCTACAAGTCTCAGAATAAAGATATGACCAAGCTTCATATTCCAATGCCACTTTCATCTAACAGAAGAGAAAAAAAAGCTTTCTTTAGCAAGTTGGGCCATTTTCAGAAACTATTATTTTTAAACAGGCAAAAGAGCCTTCAATTTAGGTTATATTCAGAATGCAAGAGACTACATGGTGCATGATGCATGGTGCATCTAAGGATGCAGCAATCTCTTGCTGACAGTAACTGCAAATGCAGGGCTTCTTGATTTTATTTACATTTACAAGGCTGCCTCAGCTTTGGAATAGTAACTCTTCAAGAGCACTAACATAATCATTTGAACATATACTTGTCTCTAGTGTGCAGATATTTATTCATAGAACTGACTTTTTACCCATAGCACAAGGTCTTATAATTCTCCCTTGATCAGAGGGAAATAATCAATTTTTTGAGACCTCTAGCAATTAATTTGTATTCAATTATGAGCTAATTCCATGTGTTTGGGAGTGATTTATGGATTTCTTGTATATGTTTTTTGAAGACTGAGAAAAACCCTGCTTTTATTTACATGTATTGAAAATATGAATAAATAGATAAAATAAAGAAACCAATGTTTAAAGAAACAAATCTTTCTGCATTTATGGTTTCATTTCGGATTTGATCCTCGTCTAGAGAAATATATTCTATTCTGATAATAGTAACTTCAATGGAAATTATTATTTTCATTATTTGTTTACTTTTCTTGTCATTCTATCTAGGATGGAAACCTTAAATAGAAAGAAACATTGTGCTAGTCTGAGGTTACACTAATGCAGAAAAATTCCTTGTAGCCAGAGCAATGAAGAACTTCTACTGTATGGTAGAATAGAAATACGTATTTTACTAAGATAGCCTGTACTCTCTTTCAGGCAAGCAAATCCAACAAAGCAAACAAAGCACATTTTTCAAGTAGGAGTTGCAAGTGTTCTGTATGTCAGAAAATCAGCCACCTCTACTGAGATGTCTAAGAATGGGCTTAGCTATCTGCCTTTGAAAACTCTGTATTTGAGGGTTGAGTGAGTAGGAGGGAAACAGCATAAATGTGCACAGAATCATACACACAATTATCTGAAAGTAAAACCATAAGGCCCATTATAAACTAGGAGAGTTTTCTAGCTTGTAGAAGGTAGTCTGCTCCCACCAAATATGCCCGTCCCGACCCCCGTACTTCAGTGAATGTCTGATCCATTCCAGCTGCACATGCTGTCAGCACACTCACCCTGTCAATCTTGTAGCAATCTCTCCGCAGCAAAATAATTACGCTGCTACCTTCAGTATGTCTAATTTTTCCTCTCTCCACTTTCCAGGGATCAAACAGTAACAGCGCAAAGAGCATCTTCCTCTACAGGAACATTTACTTCTACTTTTTTACTCAGGCAAGGTCTAAAACTCCTGCTGCATAGTTTGGAGAGTATTTACCTCTATTAATTCTACTGACATTCCAGTACTTCAAAATAATACTGACTTCCCTTCGCAACACACAGCCACAGCTGGAAGGGCTGAACTACATATGTGTCTCTAGGTCTGGAGGACAAAAAATCCTATGAAAGAAGAAAGGACAGGTTTTTTTTTCTTTCCCTAACCAATAGTAAAAAATACCTGATATCTGTTAAGTATAATTTTTTTTTCCAAGAAGAAACATCTGTATATACGTACAGAACTGTATATTTGTTTCACAGAAATGATACACCGTCATATTACAATAAGGTATCTCATATTTTAGCACTTATGAAGTTCATATTTATTTCATCCTTCCCCAAATACACAAACATATACAATCCTCTTTCAGATCCTTTTAAAACAAAAATTGAAGGCATTTTCTACTTAAAGAAAATTATTTCTGTTCAAAGCACTATCCTAATTCCTTCTGTCACAAATAATTTTTGCAATCTTCTTCTCTTTTCTAAAAAAAATCCTGACATTTAAATTTTTTCTTGGTAACATCACTGATGTCTGGAGAGAAATAATTGGTACACCAGTTTCATAACATGATGCTCAATAAATTAAAAAAACATAAAATCTTATTAAAAGAGAACAACCCAAAACATAAAGCAGAAACTAGAGGCCTCATATATTACACATTATTAAAACTGGTTCAAGCAGACCAATAACTACAATGGTTTTAGGACTCCTTTTAGAAGGCGTTTTCATTATTCCATAGATAATGAGATTTCAGTTAGCAATTTATACTATTTCAGGTGTTCCTCTCCACCAGCATGCAAGATGCACTGCAATAAACTGTTCCTAATCAAGGCCAGGTTAATTGGGACCCAGTGGGCATTATGCAAGAGGCAATGTGGGAAAAGCTCCAGTGCTTCTTCACTACTTGTGTCAAATCCTCCCTACTGGAGATGACCTGAGGAAGGGCCAGGAAGGGCAGGCACTTGGGCAGCATAAAGGGCAAAAGAACACTTCATCTTGATTTTCAGTGGAAATCCAGGTCATGCTAGTGTGGCCTCAGGTTCTTCTGACTTCCTAGGTTTTAAGCAAGAGATGCCAGTAAAGTTACCACAGAGAAAGCTGCTGTGCAGCCCTCAAGTGTTGTCAAAGTCACTTTAACAATTGATGTTGGCTGTTCCTGTCACAACAAAACAGAATTCACCAAGCGTTGGTCAGTTTACTCATTAACATGAGCTGGGTTTAAACTGCCACGAGGAAAGTTAGTTCTATCTTGCTGATGATGCTTTAACTGCAAGCCTGCTCAGTATGAGGGGCACCACATGTTTAAACACCACGTGAGAAACCAACAGGCCACAGCCACCTGTGGCACCTCCCTCTAAATGCAACAAGAGAGGCAGAGCCACAGAGCCTCAGGCAGCCTTGAAGAGCTGTTGCCAAAAGGGCTGGCACGGTAATAGAAGAGGGTGTCAGGCTCAGGACCAAGGTGGCTGCAGAGAGGAGCTGCCACCAGCTGCAAGGTCTTGCGGGAAAGGTGATGCTACCACCTTCCTCTGTGGCCTTTCCCTTCTGACCCTCAAACCCCAAATCCCCAGCTGCCTGCTCACACCAACAGTGACCACAACACCAGGGCTTCCACCTTTAAACCTGTACTGTGTCAATACCCCAAACTCAACAGATGAATTAAAATGCATAGTGCTACTTCTGTTTGTTAACTTGTTGTTGCTACCCTGCACTCTGAGGTGTTCAACCATTCCGACTGCTACTGTACCAGAGAGCTGCATCGCTGAGGAATTTGACAGAAAGGTCCATCCTCATTATTTTTCAGCTCTAACAAGTTCCATAACTTTATGTTTTTCTGAATAACTGGAACCATACCAGAATCATGTTCTGCATGATTTATTTTAGGTGCTTTAATAATGTATGTTGACTGCTTTGAAATAAGCAAATAACTGACAAAAGTTCAGAATCTGAAAAAATAATACATTTTAAACAAAATCCTTCAAAATAGCAACATTAACTATCATATTGATTGGTCTCTCTGTGGCAGTCTAACCATGTTTTGTTGCAGCCAGAAATCAAAAGCAAAATTGAACAGAATTCCTGTATCAAGGGGTCTCTGAATAAGATTTACATTCTGAAAATAATCAATTGGTATTTTCTTGGATTTACTAGCAAGGTGCATGTACTCCCACAGTAAATACAGTATCAGGTTAAAATGGTAAATATCACTGAAAAAAAAAGATCACCAGCAAATTCTGACATGAGATAAACTTGTATCTTAACTGATTTCTTTTTTAGGAGACAAGTTACTTGGGAGTGAAAATTTAACTTCTGTTCATGTTTTTCAGTTTGACATTAAAAAAATCAATTAATTTGGATCATGGAGTTTCTCAAATCCACTGACTGAAAAGAAATACACTTGTTCCTTCTATCTTCCCTTCATTCCAGTAAAAGAGAAATATTTCCACTATCATAATAAAAATTAAATTATTTTAATTCAGAAGTCATACTGGTCAAGTCATGTAAAGTGTTTTCATCTAGATCCAGATAAGAAAACCAGCTCCAAGACCCAAAAGCAGAAAGCTAAGAAAAGCGAAATGCACACTTTTAAACTTAAAGTATACTTCTTACTAAGGCAGGAACAGAGGTGAGCATACAGTAATAGACGTAATAGAAAAAAGATATATGAAATTAAAAAAAAAAAACCAACCAACCAAACAAAAACCACTCTTTCCATCTAGAATCAGACTCTTTGTATTTAAACTTAAATAAGAACTCAGGGCTTAGATATGCCCTCAGAAGACAGAATACACTCTTGTCAGTAAGTCAGTATATCAGGCAGATCTTAAATACTGCAGGAAATTCATGTGCTCCTACGTAAGTTTCTCTAGAGATCAAATATGTCTCTTCTCCTACTGTCACTCCAAAGTACACCATCCAGTTCCAGGTTTATACCCTGGAATTGCTTTTATAGCTCTTCAGTCAAGATTACCTATCAAACACTTTATAAATTGCTGACAGAGGACACTGCAAGTACTTAACTTCACTGCTAATCACATCAAAGTCACTCTCCTATCCAGAAGTTTTTGATATGTTTTTGTCATTGGTCTCAATGATACACTAAATGTGACACAAACATGTGGCTGAGAGATACTTCTTCAGAAAACAGTTCATAAAATAACCTAAGGTCTCACACATTCATCAAATTCAGGAATACACTTGGAAACAGGGCTCAAGTATCTCAGAAAGCTGAAGACTGCTCAAACATGCAGTCCAGCCACATTAGTTATACCACCCAAAGCTGAAAAATGTGCTGAAGAACACTGCATAGTACCACAGGCAATCTTGGAAATGACACTGTCAAAAACAACATATCAGATTGCAACAAAAAAGAACTGACTGTCAGTTTATTGTTCATAATAAACGCTAACTACTTCTCAAGAGACCAAGTCATATTTTAATGAAAAAAATTAGAAGAAAAAGACATCATGGAAACCTGGACTGACTTAACTGTTTTACTCCCACAGCAGCTTTTGCAGCAACTTTATATATGAGAGGCTTCTGAATGGCATTTGTGTAACACATTCAAAGATACCAACAAAGCCCACTTTTGTATGAACCCTGCTGACAGTAGGCAGGAGAAGCAGGATAGGTTCAGTTTAAACAGGACTGCTGCCACCTGAAAATAGTCCTCCCAGATTCTCTTCAGATTCAACCAGAACAAAACCAACACACATTAAAAACAAACAAACAAACAAGCCAAACAACACCATATTTAATTTAATTCTGAAAAAAAATACATCTTGTTTATGCACACCGTGGTGGGTTGAAGCTGGCTGGATGCCAGGTGCCTTCCTCAGCGGGCTGGGGGGAGAAGATAAAACAAAAGGCTCATGGATGAAGGTAAGGACAGGGAGAGATCACTCACCAGTTACCATCAGAGGCAGAAGAAACTCTATTAGTGAAAATAAGTTTAATTTATTATCAATCAAATCAGATTAGTATAATAAGAAATAAATTCAGCTCTTAGAACATCTTCCTCCTGCTCCCTCATAGAATCATAATGTGGCTTAGGTTGGAAGAGACCTTTAAAGACCCTCTAGTCCAACCCCCCTTCAAATTGAGGATGCTCAGAGCCCTGTCAAGCCTTACCCTGAATATTTCCAGGCACGGCGCTTCCAGTACTTCTCTGGGCAACCTTTCCCAGTGTTTTAACACCAAATTGTAAAAAATTTCTTCCTTATCTCCAATCTAAATCTATCCTTACGGAAACCACCTGGTAACTCCTCTGCTACCAAAACCTGGCCACATAAACCCAATACACACACCCATTAGTTCTCACATATGTCTGTATCAAACTCAGAGAAAGACATATCACTTTTAGAAAAAAAATTTACTTTCCATTCCCTTGGGATTAACACCCACTGTTTCTACTCTGCATATAAAGCAACTTTGTAGCTTTTTTATATTGCATCCACAGCAGTTACTGTTCTCATGAAGTTGTCAATTGCAATATATCATGTTCTGATTTCTAGAAAACTCTGCAAATTTTAATACCCATTCAGAAGACTTTTGTACATAAAAAAAAATGAATGAAGAAGAATGTGAGAAAATGGTAACAGGGGTATCTGGGTTACTGTGTAGTATGTGAATGACCACAGAGGGATAGTTTCTACCTTTGTGCCAGGGAGTAGAGATTGCTTGCAGAAACAAAACCAGAAGTTACATATTCCCTATGGAAATAAGATATCCTTTTTTCCTATAATCCTCTTTGAAGTATCGCTGGTGCTTTCATGAGAGAATTAAAAAGAACAGTGTATGGATTTTAAGCAAGAAAACTAAGCACAAAAGAAGTGACACATGATATGTTTTGTATCTTTGAAAAAAAAAGATACATTTTCTATCTTATTAGAAGTGATGTAAAGTAATTCCTATAATGATTCTATGCAAACTTCTGCATATAAATTCCGAATAACAGGAATTCCAGGCTAGAGGTGAGGGAAGAGACAGAGAGAGAGAGAGAGAGAGACACTAGGTAAAAACATATATCCCAGAAGTAGTTTAGGAAGTTCTAGGGCACTGTCTTCCCCCAGTGGAATGAGCAGAAGAAATCCCAGAGATTTGAAAGATAAAATTAGGCAAACTACGGCTGAAACAGGATGAATGTAATATCCCTCAAGGCACTCATATCAGTAGTCACTGTTGCACTATTCAGTATAATACCACTTACTTATTATCTTCTATCTACACATATTTGACGTATAATCAATTTTGTATAGAAAGAATTCTCATGGCATAGACCTCTTCATAACTGACAGAGCAATGTCACTATTCACTCACTGAACAAGGGATAATAATGCACCTGCATCATGCACTCATTCAGTGGTTGGTCCCATTGCGATCAAAACTTCCCTTCTGATACACTGTTTCTATCTGAAATGCCAATTGTGTTAAACTGAAATTCATCTGATTAATATCAGTATAAAAACCTCTGTCTGTACAGTGAAAAGCTTACCTTCCTCTCTTGTGCATGAGAAAACTTCATGACTGACCAACCTCCTAAGAGAGAAGGAGCTTCCTGGAAAAGGCAACTTTCTTATTTATCTCACCTCCTTTACCAAAGTACTTTTCATAAAATTAAGAAAAAAAAAGGTTGATCTGAAATTCAAATTGAGAATTTGTCTGTAATTTTCAAATGGCTTCTATACATTTGACTTGGTAATAGAGGGAATTCAGAATTCTGTTTCCACATCCGTGAGTTTTCTGAAAAAAATACCCTTTCACATACAGTGCTTCATAATCTAGCTGTACCACTAAATGAAATACTGATGCTCAGTTTCCCAGTGGAGCTTTGTGTTGCCTTTGCAATCTTGCTGAAGCCTGAAAACCAAACACTGACACTCAGAGTTCTGATGCCTGTTACTCAGCAATTGCGTCTGTTTGCCAAGGGCACATGCAAGTGAGGACAGACATGAGTTGCTACTTAAACAATATCTCAAGGGGATGCAGCCTTATAAGAAACAAAACGAAATAAAATAGTCTGTAGGAGGAAATTTTAGGAGCTGATGAAAAAGGAAATATGGCAAACCTTTTACATTTCCTCTTTTTACATTCATTTACTTGCCAAAGGACATGCTTGGTATGCAGAAGTTTTCTTAGATTAAAGGAAATGGGAAAAAAAAACCACCAAGGAATGACTTTCTAATTAATATATTTGCATATTTGTAAAAAAAAAAAAACCAACCAGACAATAGGAAAATCTCTTCCACAAGCAAAGGTATGATCATCAGGAAATAGAATAACACCATCATCCTTCAAATATACCTATACACATGCCACAGCAACCATCTGCCAAAATGAGCTTGCTGTCACAGTTAATTCCAAGAATCAGACACACACAGTCTGTTCAGCACAACACCAGGCTCTATGCAGATGGGATGTGAGCTTTGAAGCACAGCCTGCACTGATTTACCAACAACAGCAGGTGATCCCTAAAACCACAAGACAGCATCCCAAATTCAGGGAGAGAAAAGTAACCATTGCCCAGGATTAGCTTTCTATCAATCAGTGCTGCTTTAATCTCTGTTGTGAAAACTATCAAATCAGAAGGATTAAGGGTTTGCTCAAAAAGATACAAGAATAGGAAAGAAAATGTTTGATGGGCACTAAACAGTCAAGCCAAGATTCTGCAGCAAAAAGAGAGTTCCTTGAAGGAACTGTGAAACTGGATAGACCAACTTTTCCCTGCTGTTCATACCAGTCCCTCAGGTAAAATCTGTCTGACAAACTCCCCCCTACATAAAAGGCTTTCTTTAGAAGAGAGGCAGTACTCTGCCTGCTATTGCAATATGCCTTGTTCTACCTTTGTAGTAACTCCAAAACTTGAGCTCTCCCTGGATGCGACAGCTGTAGGCTGCCTATTACAGAGGAGAGCACCAGCAGGACCTGTGCAAGCCATCCTTCAGGTCTCCTGCAGGCAATGCCAGCTTAAACCAAGGAGATCTTTTTCATCCCTGAATAACCCAGAAAATCTTGGCTCTAATTCCTTTAAAATAGAAAAGAGATTTCTATGAATTCCATTGCAGGTCCTCTCAAAACAGGGACAATAAAAACTTTAGTCTACTGTACGTTTATTGTTCTGTATAATCTGACTTTGCATGTCATCTTTATTTAAAGAGTATAATTAGTCTAAATACTGTTTCTCAGTTATTTAATGTCAACATTTTTATGTCCTGGGGAAATATATGCAGCAATCAGAATGCTGCAGTTACAGTATTAGAATGATTTTTGGCAATAAGTGGTAAAACCTCAGCAACTTTGTTTCAAGAAAAAGCTAGACTTTTGAAATTCCCTTTGACTTGGAATTAACTTAAGGCGTTTTACTTTTAGTTCCTTTCTAAAAAACACAAAGAGCACCCTGACAGCTCGCAAGTCAATGGCTCAGTTATATCCTATGTAAAAAACCGAGATTCATGCAGATCTTTCTTTTAAAAAGTTAATTAAAATTACTACTACTTTTTTTTACAAGCTGACACTTAAATGAAGGTATTTGAAGTTATTACTGATTGCTAGGATATATAAAAGACCCAAAACCCAACACAACCCAAAAGGAAGAGAGATAAATTACTAGACTACTGTGTAGTACTCAGTTCTTTTCAACTGACTCATTTGGGGCATTTCAGACCTGGAAATTACTTTTCTCTGAGTTCCACTTGAAGTTCAACTTGAAAATCCCACCCAGAATGAGATAGGAACATTTTATGAACAACTGACTTGGAGAGGGAACATAATTCAAATTTCCTTTAATAATAATCTGTGACCAAAAAAAAAAAATCTGAAGAATTCTTTAGAACTGCTTAATTTTTACAACTTTTCATCTTATACAAAGCAAATAAACAGCAAGAGACACCGACTTGTTTCAGAAGTGAGACTTCACCTGTGATTGAAAAAATGTTAAAATTATTATGTATATGTAAATTGTCACTGAAATTATATGTCCCTGTAACAGAGATCTGAACTTGAAATATTTATGATTAAGACCAGCATCGTGTTGGGCTCACAGCATTCATGAGTCATTAATAAAATTTTCTGGAATTTATAAAAACAGAAAATGAAGATCACTGAAAAATAACACTTCCATTTCATCGGCATGCCTTCCCTGCAACTACTCATGAAGAGAAGCTTGGCCATCCCTGTCTCACCAAAGAAAGGAAAATTCCTTTCATAAAGATGCAAGCACAAATAAGAATGGGTTTTGTTGGGGTTTTTTGTTGGTTTGTTTGTTTTTTCTGATAAGTTGCAGTGAAGATGTCCTTAAGTTTCTTTGCTCAGTGATTTTCCAATAATTTCATAAGGAAACATAACTGAGAGAGAAAATAATTTCTACCTTAACCAGCTCTCTAGCTTAGGTTCTGAGATAGGCAGAGCCACTTTGCTTTTGGTACCACTGTTTTGTGGTTTTTTCCACTAAGCTTAAGTCCCAGGACTGGGGTTCTGGGATGGAGAACTCCAGGCTGCTGAGGAGGGACAGGCAGCCCAGGCCAGGTGGAAGTCACACCTCAGGTCACGTAAGGGAGAGGTTTGACTGCACATCCCTACAGTGAGTGATGATGTGGTGCACACTCTCTGGGTCAGGATTATGTGGCTGGAAAACAAAGATGTTGTAGTGGATGTCTACTGTATCTACAGGAATGAAGAAGAAGAAGAAAGATAGTTTAGAAGTCATAACGAAATAAAGCATAACATTGAAACATCCAGATGGACCCCTTTGGACAATATAATCCACAGATCAGTACATCAATAAATTCACACCAAAGAGAAAGGCAAAAAGCAAATTAGATAAAACTTGTGATGTGCCATCACAGCATAAAACAAGCAGAATAATTCTATGTTATAAGAAAACAGTTACTATCTTTATAGAAAGAAGATTTATTTACAGTTTGGCAAGATCCTGCCTGGTAATTTTTTCCTGATATTTAACTTCTTTTTGTTTCACAACAGAACCACTTAGCTTCTACTGACCTCTTGTTTCACTGTAAACAATTTTTCTTCCATCTTCTTGCTTCACCCTTCAAACTTCAGTGAACAGCTATTTCTTTTGTGGACCTTTCTATACAAAGTGGCAAGGGCTGAATGAAGTACAGAGTCTACAAGCCAGTTTTAATCAAACAGCAGTGCATGTTCCTGTCTTCAGAAATAGGATACTTACTGTGTTCTTTTTAATTGCCAATTCTGTAACTGTCAAATAACCAATTTTGTCTTGTCAAGTTTTGATCTTTTAAAAGCCTACCACTATTAATCCTACTTTTTTATACACACTTGCTCAGAACACTTTGTTTGCTACTGTTTAATAGCAGTTACACACTTAAGTAACACAGCAGAAACTAATTTTTCTTTGTCTTTGTATCTCTTTGGGGATGGAATTGAAAAAATAATTAGGAAAACAGAAAAGTAAATCAAGATATTTTATTCAGGATAGCCAAAGAGAGAAGGGAGTTACGAGAAACTGCACTTGTTATCAATCTTTGAGGTTTGTCCTCTATGAGGAAGAAGAACTGAATTAAAGATAAAAAAGACTAAATGCATGTAACCCCCTCCCAAAAAACCCCAGTAAGGCTGCAGATAATAAATGGAGGTCAGCACATAAATCACTTATCTTACTTCATTGTCTAAAGCAGGCTTAGCTTTATATGCCAAGGATATAAGGAAATTACTGCTTACAAGGCACTTCATCTTTGTAGATCTGGGGCCCTGTAGTTTTGTGTGCTCTTCCAATAGCCTCAAAGAGTTAAATCTGTGTCTGGATGTGCATGCAAAAGTACTGATGACAAAAGAGGTAGCAGGATGGACTGCTAACTGCACAGCAGGAGTGAGTTCTTAAGCTTAAAAAAAAGGAAATGAAAAAGGCAACCAACTGTCTTTTTTAATTACTAACATGTACTGGCTTCAGCAACAATTTTAATCCTACAATTGCTTTTGGACTTTTTCTTCCCTGCAGTATTTTTTGGAAACAGCAACTTATTGGAAATGCAAGATTTATTTTAAACTTCATTAAAATGTTCAAAAGAACATTTAAGTGTTAATGTTGAATCTTAGCAATCTGTCCTGAAGACCCTTTGGAATATTTATTTACTTATATAAAACAGACAAATCCATATAGTTTCTGACACTATAGCTGACAGGTAGAAAAAATAGTAACAGGAACATTAACTTTTAGCAAGTACAGTTTTTAAAATATATTTGTATGGAAATAAACTTAAGAAAGCCTTGTACAGACGGGAGAAGAAAGCTTTTTACTTTATAAACATCCAGTGTGATATGTTCCTGCCTTGGATGACAGAGTTTCATCTTGTTCATTCTTCTTAATTTGGGTTATCTATATTCCTATTTTAATTTTTTTGACAATATGGATTTTTTTCAAATACTTTCATTATTTTCAAATACTTTCATTATTTTCAAATAAAGCTCTGACAATTATCCTGGGCCTAATCCTGAGCATAAAATTTAGTTCCTTAACAAATGTTTAAGATCAGGTTATTGTTTTAATTGGTTTGCAAAATGTTTCCTTAAATTACAGCTCCTTCTCAGCATCAGCAATAAGTTATACTCTGGCAACTTCAAAATTGCTTGTTGGAAGCAAGTAGGTACACTGCTATAAGATTTATTAATAAACTGTCCCATATATAGCATCATTAAATATTCTATTTGCTTTCTTCCTCTAGCTAGTTCATAATTTGAATAATTTAAAAAGATGACACACATTGCAAAAGCCCAATTTGATATATTTTACCTGATTCCTTTACCTGCAATGTGTAAAGTACTCTACCATTGTTCATGCTCCTGGTCATTGTTAAGATATTTAGTCACACATTAGCTGTAGTCACTTTAGCAAGACTCAACACTGACAACTTCTCACATCAGTTTGGGCTTTGTCTTCCATATTTTTTCATATCTAGTTTCATTAATTTACTTTAATGCTTTAATAGCTTGGGTTGCAAGGCACCTAGAAGATAATCTAGTTCTAACCCCTGTGGAGGCTTAGACAACTCTTAAGACAAATTTTTAGCTTTTTTTTCCTCCTAAAGACTCATCATATATATATCATCTATGTGAATATCACATTCCAAATTTTTATTCCTATAGCTACCTGTGCCGTAGAGCAGCAAAATCTTCCTACACCTGGAAAAAATGAACACTGTCATAACCCACTGCCTCAGGGTTTTAGCCTCAGGGTAGGGTTGAGTTTGATTAGATTCATCCCTTGATTTTCACATATCTTTAAAAGGATAACCTTTATACGCTTACAGACGGATGTCATTCTAAAGTCCAGCCTCTCTCAGATATTCGCAAATGGAAACTCCCTCTTTCATATTTGAGGTGTTTCAAAGGCCACACCAGGACTTTTGCTATTCAGCCACGTATCTCTGAGGGTGGTTCAGCAGAGCTTCTCAACCACCACAGTGCTGCCAAGAACCCGTCCAATGGTAGCCGTTCCTTTATGTCCTTAAAGTGGCTGTAAAGCCAAGACCCCTCAAGTTTTCCCAGCACGCTCACATGCTACACTCTCTTTAAAATAACCCAAACAACCAAAATGTCCCCTAATCCCAGCCAACAGGGGAGGATGAATGTATGAGTGCATTTACTCTGGGTCTGCAAAAAAATAAAATCTATGCAGTTGACTTCAAGTTCTCACCAAAGCTGTCACTCCCAGCAGAAATTTCTGCACATTTTGCTCTTGACTGTATTTTAGCCACCTTCCCATTTGAAGTATTCTTTCTTTAAATAAGCCTCTGATCTTTTTTATGCCCACAAGATTCAACTGAAAATTTCCAGCCTGAAGCTTTCAAAAACTTGCTGGTCTCAAGGAAACATTGTTCAAAGGGAGTCAATACATTGGTTTAGTCCAGCTTTTTTCTTCAATGTATTCTCCACTTTCACTGTGAAATCTGTGCCTGTAAATGTGACAATATCCCTTTTTTTCTCCATGGTTTGCAGTGATAAATCACCTTAGTTTAGATTAAATATGCAGTGACATCTTGTATATACGATGCAGTGCAGCTTGCTTGTCTAAGTGCTTTCATCCAGAGCAGCACAGACAAAAATCCTGAATAACCTCTGCTCATGTGCTGTGTAGTCTCAAAGTATATATATGCACAGTAAGTCTGATGCAGCAAAGAAATGTTGGATTTACTCCACATAAGATACTGTGCCTACTCTGTTCGTGTGTGAAAGGTCTCAGAATTTCTGAAAATGCTTGTGAACTGTGAACTAGAAATTCTCTGTTATGTATAATACTCTTATTGCTATGGCACTATTTGCTTAGAGCCACTTCTCATAACATGTTTTCAAAAGTACATACAATTCACAAAATAAAATGGGCATAAGCTTTGGATGGCTGGATCCAATGGGAACAGCCTATTTTTGACAGCATATTAAAAATATGCCTTCAGATAGTTTTTTTATAAGGTGATTCTGTTTGGGTATTAAATCTAAGATCACACCAGTACATATTATGGAGTAAATAAATGCCTTCATCAATTTTTTTTCTCACTGTAAAAAGTTCAGAAAGTGCAAATTTAGCCATTTGTGCCATGGAGAAGTAAAATATTCTACACTGTCTTTTTAAAGTCATTCTGACTCTTTTTATAGAGCTGGCTTCATATCAGTGCTATTTTTGATATCTTTGCTAAGGAATTTGAATAAATTGTGTCTCTCAGAGATTTACTTATTCCTCTTACCTGGACCCACATTTTTGTCCAGTATTGAATAAACTGAACAAAAAGAGAGAAACTGATTTTGAAAAAAGGTCAATCAAACAAACACCACCAAAAGCCCCTCAGAAATGCAATGTCATTTCATTAAGAGATTGTAAAGTTTATATGCTACAAACAGAATTTACTACACAAGAGGAAATTGGCTACCATCCTCCAAACCACTATTCCTTCATGTGTATTACTCATCTAAATTAAAACTAACACAAATCCCAAACCAATATCCAAGTAGTTTGGTACTTTGACATTTAGTCAATGGAATCTAGTTGTACAATCACAAGGTACACCAACATTTCAAAGCCGAATTTCCACAAATTATCCCTGCTTTAAATGAGACCCCCTAAAGAGGTCTTCCAACCTCCACTTCTGTTCTCAACTTCATTCCTCAAACATCAACTCTTTTAGACTTTCACTTCTACCTGCAATTATTTATAATAGAACCAAACCTAGACAAAATTTGTAAACTTGGAAGATTTGTTCAAAGTAGAGCTTCATATAGAAATTCATAGAAATCTTAAATTGTCACATGGCTATTTCCACGTACCTAACCTCTATAGTGTTATATTTGTCTAAACACATTTCTTCACATGCAATAATATTGCATTTAAACATGATGCTTATTAAAAATAAATATGACAGAAGTTAGCCAATGTAATTCAAAGTCGAAAACATAAATTGTTTGGTAAGATCTATTCACTGTGGTTCAACCTTTGATGTTTTTTGTGAAGTGCTAAAATAGTCAGAATCAAAAAAGCTACAGCTTGAGATACTTCAAGTGAGCTGTGCAATATAATTGCACAGCTAATAGAAGCATAATCATCTCAGCAGGAATTAAATAAGGCAAATACAACTGCTGAGTTGTTTTTCAATATTATTAATTTCAAAGCATATCTTGCACATGCTGGCATATTTAGGGAAGCAAGGCAACTTCAGATCACAAGAGTATACATTTTAAGAGCTTTCTTCTGATGATGCAGCATGTAATGAAAAAGCTTTGAAACAAACAACTCAAATATTTAATGTACATATAAAAATAAATCTAAACCCCATGTATTTCATACTTCAGCTTACTGCATTTAAAAGTATTTCTTACAAATTGAACTGCAGAAGAAATTAATGAAATTAAGACAGCAGCTACACAAACTCTACAATGATGGTCTTTTTCTTTCCCAATATTTCATGTTAAAAAAAAATAAGTATAAATTTGTTAAGCCTTTTTCAACACAAAAAGCCAGGAAAAGAGGCGGGGAAAAGCATTTTTATTCTACTTTAAAAGAAAGGGTTTGTTACTAAAACAAAATCAAGTAAATAATAATAATTAATAATGATACCCTTATTCTGTGTAGAAAAATATTGTAGAGCAGCTATTGCATAAGAAACAACAAAAAGCAGGAGGGCAACAAAGAGCAGAAATGTAGCTTAGATACCACTTGTAACAAAGACTGAGAAAACAACCCAACCTGAAGTGAACAAAAGGAATATGCTGCAGTATGGAGTCACTGGCTTTACATTATGAAATCTCTAGAAGGTCAGCTTAAAAGGTGGCATGTACCCACAGCCTTTTAAAATCTAACACCAGTAGTGATATTAACTCCAGAACTGAGCATCCAGCAGTCTGGGAATGGGTGGCAAAAGGGATATTTCTTTAAAAGTGTCTCCAGGGTATCTGAAATCCCAATTCTTGTGCAGCGTGTCCAGCTTTGAATCCATGTGTGGCACTAATGTAATGCTCAAATCTGCTTTATTTGACATCAGTCTGCCAGCATTCCATCATTCTTACTGAATCAAGTTGCCAAAATATATACAGTTATCTGATTAAGAAACTTACTTGATTATTGGAGCCTGTTTTACTTCTCATATTTAAACAAAAGAGAAGACCAAGCAGCCTGCTTGGCAAATCAAGCAGCATTTTCTGCTTATAAAATCTCCTGTAGCCTGGCGTTCTCACAGACATTCACCACTCATGCTGCCAGGAACGCCTTTCTAGAAAGTCCTCAGTCTCAACAAACTTTTGCCAGTTTCAAGATGGGGTTTTGATGAAGCGCTGCCTTGGCTGCTGGCGAACTGCACACAAACACAAATACTCTCATTCTGGGGACTGCAATTCCACCAGGACATCCCTTCCTCAGCATCTGCTACTTCCAGGTCACCTCGGTGTAAGGGGGACAAATGATACCACTGAAGGTTGGTGCTGGAATTGAAAGTCCTGGAATCTGTGATTTCTTGTCCTGGTGAAGTTCCTAGTGATTACTAAAGGTTTTTGAAAGTGAGAAGAGAAATCAATAAGCTCCAAAGCATGCCTAATTTCAAGGTAATTTAGAGTACTTTCCATTCTGGTCTGATTCAGCCTAACATCAAATTGACACATCGCTTTGTGAATTGGAAATTCTGAGTTTTGGCCAAATCTTGAGGCCCAACCACAAGAAATGTATATCCTTTCAGGGTTGGGATAGGATGGGAGCTGGTTGTGTTCTTCTCATCTTGCTCCCATTTACTCACTAGTGTATTCTGAGATATAACAAAGCAGAGGAGATAATCAACCATTTTTTAAATATCATAGTCTAAGACTCCTTATTGTCTGTTTAATCTTCAGAAACTTCCAAAATCATCCTTAAATGGAAAGTCTCTAAAATGCTTTTCCAGAGGTAATATCTTTATATGACAAAATTCAGCTTCAAGCTGATGCCAAGAAATTACATTCTGTAGTTCATTCTGTGTTCTTCATGATGAAAAGTGGAAAAAAGATACCTTAAGGTATCTTTTAGATATTTTAGAGCCATTTTTAGAGTTCTAATACCTGCTTTGACTCTAGACAAGGACAGTAAAACTGACATTCACTGAAATGAAAGTCTGATTTCTAATCCATCTGCTACTCTTTGCTTTTTTTCTTTCCACTAAGACTGCTGTAATCACAACAATTTTAAGAAGACTAAGTCTTAGCTCAGCTCTACCTATCAAGGTGTGCTTGGAAAACATGAGTATAATGGTACTTTCAATAGAAGTGCTTTAATTTAAAATGGTCTACATATTTCCTTAAAATAAGACATGCAAACAACAGATGGGAAAGCATATGGTGTATCACTTACAAATATAACCAAAAAAACCTTTCAAAGCTGATCAAAAAGTAGGAGTGACCCAGGTAGCCTTGGGTCAACTGAGCAAACACAACTCGCCTGCAGCCTCGTCTCACAGACAGACAGATGTAAGTGGTCTAGGTTCGTGAACATAAACTGAAACATAAAGGGTCAGAAACATAAAGGGTCAGCTCTTTCTGAATGCCATCAGAGCCACTGGGGCATATCAGTGTCCTGACACTTGGTACCAGCTGTAAAAACTGCCCAGGGCACAAACATTGCCAGGATCCTCTAACTGGTGGCACAGAGTCTGCTCTTAGGCTGGTGCTGTGTTTTATCATTAATTAAATATATCTGCAACTCCACAACAGCTGCAATGGTGCTGTGTTATGCAGAGGAAGAGGAAGATAATGAAACCAGGAGTACTGGTTTCATTTGAACCAGCAAATAAATAACAAAATAGTCTTTCTTCCACTGTCTGATGTGACACAGCAGGAATGAACATGCTTTATGATAGACCTTTTAAAATTGTTTTTCAAGCCTTCTTAATTTCATTTGCTTTTATTACATTCTTAGTGTAAGCACGTGCATAAGCATACGCATTCATGTAGTCAGTGAATGTTCTTTTAAAAGTAAAAAGGACACTTTTTATATTCAGGACTGAGTTTAGCTCAGTACGGTTATACATTGTGGTGGCCAGTGAGCGGTGGCCAGTGAGCCCATGGCACCAGGGAATATAAGAATTCACTGGAGAAAAGGAGCCCTAAGGGGAGAAATGCTCCCCACCTTAAGGTGACATAAAAGGCCTCTCCCACAATGCCCTGCTCTGTTATGGAACTGTATCGCAGTTCTGCTTTCCCAATTGTCCTCCCTGCCCCCTTATACCTTATTGGCTCCTCCTTAGAAAAGTCTCCCTTCCCCACTCTCCCACTGGACCTTGCTCCTCGCCACTCCCTCAGATTTTCCCATTGGCTCTCGTACCGTAGTCCCGCCTGTGTATCGCCTCTGTCCCTGCTGCTTTCCCCACCCGCGTATTTAATCCTGGACTCTCCACTGTTCGGCGTCTTTTGTCCCTGGCTCCGCTCTCTGCTGTGGAATTCCACACAAGGACCCTTCCTGCCTCTTTGCCGTCGACCTGTCGAGAAGCTGTCCGGAGCGTGCGTGTCTGAGTGCAGTGGCTGCCGAGCGACTTTCTGCCTGAGTCGGTTTGGGACATCGTAGCATCCCACCAGAACACCCCCCAGATCTGACAATACCTAAGCAGTTTCTGGTTTGATAAGGCATTGTGTGTGCCCCTTTTACTTAGAGATCATGAGTTGTACTCATTGAAAATATAAATACCAAATACACAATTTTTTTCCTTTTTGCCTCTCAACTTACCTTAATATAATTGTATCAGCTGTGGCAAACAATCAATTTATATAGATTAGAAATGACTTTTCACCTCTCTAAAAGACTGTTGTCTTTTAACTGGAAACCTAACTCAAACTAACTTGTGCTCAGGACAAGGAAGTCAACACTTGCTGTACATCAGGTTTATGTTGAATACAAAGTCAGAAACTCAGGAATCTGAAAGTCATGGCCTTTAGCAGAAACATCTAACACTGAATGAATATCCTGCACTAGCAGATAGCTGAGGTCTCAGCGTAGAAAACAGATTTCAAAAGAAGGAACCTTTGTGGCTGAGAAACAAGAATTCTCAGTGGAGAAAAGGAGGTTCTGGTTGCTGTTTAGGATAAACATAAAAATGTTTCCCACTGTGGAATTTCCCTTTGTACTTTAAAAAAAATAATGAAAAAAGTCAGCTAAAGAGAATTTAATGCTGTCTTCTCAGATTATTCTGTCCCTGCTACTTCAATATTGGTGGTGTCTCTAAAAGAACGCTAAAGTTGTTATTTCACAATTCTGCATCTCTTTAACTTCAGTTCAGACATTATGTATATCTTATGGAAATCAGATGTTTTTGTAAAAGCAGGTAACTTTTTCTAGCATCAGAGGCCTCACAGCAGTAGCAAATGGACAAGACTTTTTACATATCCAGAACTACAGAAGGGATGGAATAAACCCACTGAAGTAAAGCCTGTGAGAAAGAAAAAATTAAACACATACCTACTTAATGGAGAAGATAACGGTCCCAGATAATGGGATTGTAAATATAGAAGGTAGTTAAAAATCAGACATATCTTCCGTTTTTTTAAGTGCCATTTTGTGAGCCACTTGAGCCACTCTATGGGCCATCAAAAGAGATGGTCTTTGCTGGCCCTTTTAAATTTAAAAATGTAACTAGAGCAATTAGGATGCTCTAGTTAATTAAATATTCTTTGCTATGTCTTCAGATAATTTAGCTTCTTGGCAGAGTGGACATAAAAACAGCCTTGAAATAGAAGCCTTGCTAGTCCAAAAGAAAGGAAAAGAAATACATTACTGATAGAAAAATTGGAGAGAATATATTTAAAATACATTTCTTCAGAACAAAGGTAAAGTGCACATTTCTCAAGTATTAAAAGAAATATCATTTATTTACATCATATTAAAAAAACAAATAAAAACCCCCAAAATCACAAAAATCAAATTAGCTCATCCTTATGTAAAGAATATCTTCAAATATGCCAAGGGTGAGTGTTTTAAGTGCTAAATAAACTAGACTATTAAATTCTTTTTTCCTCTTTAAACTCAAAATTATTACTAATTGCCAAAAGTGATTTCCCTTTGTCTCCAACAAATTGACATCTGATATTAAATAATTTAAAATCAGAGAAATAGGGTACTACTTACACTAAAAATTTTACTCTGCTTTTTCACTGCTATATTACCACTGCTTTTTATTCAGATATATGCTGCCTCTGAAATGCTAGAGTTGCCATTTTACGGCTTTGGACATCAGTTCCTTTTAGCTAAATATTTTTCTTCAGAGATCCTGGAGCCAGCACACATGTATGACACTCCCTTAACATTACAAAGTCCAGAAAATGCATAATTTTAAGGAAAATAAATTGAAATGGAAATATAATAGTGAAAAAATATAGTGTTAGTCCCCATCTGAAAGAGCACTGTTGCTATGGCAATTCTCAAATCTGATATTTTCATGAGAAAGCTCTCTTCATTGAAAGAGCCTGAATTTATATCCACCTTCATATTTATATGCTCAATTACACTTCAGAAACAGCATATGAATGGTTTAGTTCTGCTTCTATAACTTTTAGTCAGTTCTCTAAGAAGATGTTCCATAATATTTGGTTCCATATTCTAAGACTCTTGAGTATCAAAATCAAGTTCCATTTTTACTTCTCCTGGAAACCAGTTGATACTGCCTTGACAGCTTTTAGACATTCCATCAACTCTTCTACATGGGAATAAATATAAATGAAGTTAATAGATTTGTTCTATCAAAATGGAAACACTACTAGATTGAAGTTATTTTGATAGGAAAATGTGCATATTAACTCACAACGCAAAGAATGTACATGTTAAAATCTTTCCTCTGGTGACCTTAGAGTTTAATAAACCAGATGGAATATCTCATCATAAAGGTATTCTAAAAGTATGTTAATCATTATTAATTTGTTGATAATTGACTGCAATAACATTAACCTGAGCACTTTGCTTCACTCTAATGTATTTATAATAAACAGTTCAATAGGAATCTCACTGTGACACAGGATTAATTAATATTTGCTTTTTGTAGAGTTACAGGTTTCCAATAGCCTCTGTGACACTCACTCTTTGGAGGAAATGTCAAATATTTCTTATTTCAACGGTACTTATTATAATAGCATTACAAAATACCATATGCTTCTACTGTGGGTATATTCTGTAATTTCAGTGCCACCAGCAAGGAGTGATATCACACCAAAAAGCCTTAATGCTGAACATGGCATGTTGAGAAAGGGCACTCAACACTTGTGACTCTCTGTGGAGAATCAGAAAGGGCTTGGGGGGTTTAATACCCAAACCACCTTGCATCATTTTGTCAAGTGCTGAAGACATGCAGTGCCCCTTTGGGAAGGGAAACAAAAATGCCTCAACATTTTCTTTCCTTTACTGCAAAGCAAGAAGGCAAGCAATTCAAAGAAGTGATCAGACATATGAAAAAACCTAGGACTTACAAGACCAATTTTGTAGCACCAGTTTCAAATCTGACAGTGTAAAAGCAGGCTCTCGTGAAGAGCCTAACTAAAGCTAAGAAAACCCCCATAAATAAGTTACAGAGACCAAAACCCATGTTCCAACAGCTTGGAGCAGGATCATGGTCTTCAGGAAGTTTCTGTACGTTTAGTTCAAAGTGAAAAAATACTACTTCTTATTTTTAAATTTCATTATTTTTTTCCTCTTAGATCTGATAAAATTACTCTTAACAGTCACATTTCCCCAAAGGTTTATAAAGCAGAAGTTTCAGAATGCAGTGTGATGGGTTTAGACATACATGACTGTATACATATAAGGGATTGCTAAAATGCACTTTGAAAAGCCCTGCTTAGTGCCACCTCTGCTTTGGTATTCACAAGTCAGCAAAAGAAGCATAGAGGGATATACTGCTTGCAGCTACTAACTTCAAGAAATATGCTGGAAATCCAGAAAAGAAAAAAAGTAGGCAGAGTTTCTTTGCACTTTCAAACACAACATTTTGAATTGTTTAGTTATTTACTGTACTATGGTACATTTAAAAACTGGCATTTATATTCTAGACCAAGGATGGTCTAGTGATGTTTTTATGATGCAAGAATAATCGTTCCCCTGTTGAAGACAACTCAGACATTGGTATAGAGATATCACATATCAATAAAACCACAAGTTCATGTTCATCTTAGTTCTACTTATGTGCAGTATTTTGGTATGCAAAAGTGACTTTATTGAAATAGGACTAAAATGGTGGCTACTCTGTCATTGCTCTGTTAAAGACAGGTTAATGACTTTACATAAAAATTCACGCATTACTTCTACAGTACACATATAAACAAATTTTAAGTTCAGAAAAGCACAACTGATGTGTGCTGGCTTTCATGTCTTTTTTTAAGATAGGTTCAGCACAAAAGACATTGCCTTTCCAGTTCTTACACAAAGATTAAGTGCTAGGGACAGATGGGGAGAATTTAGTTAGTTAGTTATTTGCATCCCCAACCACCCTCCTCCTTTTGTCAGCTTTTATCTGACTTAACTTTTATTTATTCCATCTTCATTCATCTGCTTCACTCCTTCCTAGTTGTCTGTAGCTTTTGGAAGAACACATAAATAATAAGATATTAAACACCACTCTTGGTCTGTTGTGACTTCTTCCTTTCATTTAAGCATATTCAGGGACTTTCAAGCAGACTCCTGCTCTGTGAATAAGACTTCTGAGTATATGAATACTGAATTATCGAAATCTTGGAAGAACACTATCACCCTGATTGAGGGAGAGAGTTATGACTCAGAACGATGCCATCTTTTATTTTGATATAATTACAAAATCATAAAACAGAATATTAATATACTGTATACATGCCATAAAATAAAATTTCACTATAGCATGCACATGAAAAAGTAATATATTTCCTAAAACCAAATCACCATGAGGAAAATTATTCAACAGGTATTAAAATTTCTTTGAAATTAATTTATAACTCTGAAAAGCTTTAATTTTGAAAATATTTATTCCTATCAAAGGAAGACAACCAGCTCTAAAAGTAGTCCTAAGTCATACATTTGGGGACTGAATGCAACCTGATTTAGTCTGGACAAGCCAAAATCCGAATCTTGATATTCATCTAACCCTAGTACTAAAGCCAATGAGCTTTAAATGCTTTCAGAATCAATTCTTTAAGGTAAAGATAATTCTCTGTTTTCTAATTTTAATTCATGTTTTAGCAGTTAATCTTCTGATATTTTATGTGATTAACTTAAACCATAAGACACTAACATGTTCATTGTACTTTTCAAGAAATTAAGCCTGAGATAACTAGGAGCGTCTAGCAAAAAAGCCTCAGGAACCATGTTGAACAGCTCACACAGACCTCATGCAGCCATCCCATGCAAATGTGATCTTCATTATAAAAGATTTCCTCACTGCTTAAAAAACAAGTTATGATATCGCTACTTTGCTGGCTCTTTACCTTCTTATAATAACAATTTTCCTGCCACATTAATGACAAATACATCATAATTATCTCTCTTCACCTTCAGCTTGAACAGCACAGAACAGCCCTTAATCTAATTGCATCTCTAAATTCATAGGAAAACAGTCAATCATGGTAAAGACTTGTTTGACTACAAAACCAGTAATGATTCAAACAATATCACTGCCTCTGTAATGCACAGATTAGGGAAAGCAACATCACTGTCATATGAAACACTGAAATACTTTCTGGACAGCAGGAGGAATTTGTAACTTCTGATTTCCTTAGTTCTGTCAACTTTGCCAGCCCATTAACATTAAAATAACTGCTGACATCTGATTCAAGTCCGGGCAACAGTTCTGTGAAAAGCTTCACTTCATCTCAATAATGTCAGAAGACTGGTTTAGAGGTTATGGAACATCAATTTGTTCTGTTTCCCCTCCACACCTGGCAGCCCAAGTATATTCTTTAAAATGGTAATACAATTAATCAGTATGATGGTTTGGGAATGTAATGTAAAAGGAATTTAAAAAATCCAATTTCAGAACTGCCAAATTCATTTAGTACAAGCAATGGTTTAACTTAAGCCCAGGGAACCCTAGTCCTGGTTTTCTTCAAAAATACTGAAGCACATATAAAACAAAACAAAAGTATGGCTTCTTTACAGAGCATTAAGTGCCAAGCATTTCATACAACAGAATTTTCGAAAGTACAGGTAAGGGTAAAGCCAACGAGAGTACTGAGCTTGCAAACCAACCCCACTAATGAACGAGTGTATCTGCGGTTGCACCCAGCATACCCAAACCATATCTGGCTTGGGTGCATCATGAACTCAGAGGCTGGAGCTTCAAATAAACCAAACTTAAAAAAAACTAATAAATTTTTAATTTGAAAGGACACTTTTATGTCCTTAGACTCTCATACATACGTAGATTTTTTTACTTTCTTTCTCCACCATTGCTGCATCTATTTGCTCTGCTAATATAAATATCACAGCTATTCCTTTTACCCCCACAGGATGGGAAAGCCCTAACAGCAGCTAAACAACCATCCTGAAGATAAAGAGTAATATCAGCTACTCATATCACTAATTTATAATAACCATACATATCCCTATGTATGCATTATTTTGCATTTGCAGGATTAATTTACTCTGACAATATCTACACCAACATCAGTAAAATACTAAACAAGATTTGAACATTCATTTCTACAATTGTTTCTTTCAGTGGTGCAAATCCTAGGGCAAAATTTAAGGAACAAAGACAAAAAAAGAAGAAAAAATGCTATGAGTTTTACAGTTGTTTTAACTCAAAATAGGTGTCAGAAGTGTAGCACAAAATAACTTAAAGTAGAACAGTATTTCTCTGTGCCTGAAAAGGGACATGAATAGGGAATTGTTTAAATTTATTCTCTCTCCATTCATTAATATTCCATGAGACAATTATAATAGACACAAAATAATTTATTTAAATTACAAAATAATTTTAGCAAATAAATTTGCTCTGTAGAACATACTGAAACAGTTTATTAACACCATTTATTATCCCTAACAAGAGCAGCATCACTAAGTGTGTTACAGAAGCCATAGAACACTGCTTCTTTTCTGCTCAAGTGGATGTGTAGCTCCTAAAGAAAGATTTCCTAAGTACAACACAATTTCACACATTTCTTTTCAGAAAATATGATCCTGAAGACAGCCAAATGTAAACAGATTTTTTGTTTGGTTGTCCAGGTGCAAGTCAGCAAGTAGAGCAATCTTTTGGGAAAATACAAATTTCTCTCTTCTACTTCCCTCATTTACCAAAACAGCCAAACCTAAAAGGACTGGGAATAACCCAAACCATCTGTACACTAGCACCTTTTATAAAACAGTGGGAAGCAAGTGGCATGGGAATGCTGTGACTGCAGAGTCTGGAAAGCATTCAAGATATCCCAGTAGCATCTGTGGCACCGTTTATTTTCTCACCATTGCCTATGGCACAGCAGTAAGTCCTGAAGGAGGAGGGCACAACTGAGCCTAACATTTTGAAAAACATGCAAATGTTTTATCTTCATGACTGTAGACAACATTGCAAGAAGAAATGAAATTTTATCCTCTAATAGCTCTATTCTTAGTTTGCTCAGGGTCAGCACTGTATTATAAATACTAACCTAGAAGTGCAACCTAGAATATATTCTGGAAACTGACAAATGCAAATACTGTATTCTAGAGCTAAATACACAGAAAATTTTACATATGAACATGTGCATATATAGAAAGTTTATAATATATATCTCGGGCACACTAGATGTCTAAAGAACCTCAAAAGAAGTTTCTTATTTCATTGGTCCATAGCATGGAGAATCGTAACCTAACATAACATGCTTATATATGTTTTCTAGGTGACATTCACAAATGCTTCATAAGTAACACCTGTTTAATGTATCTGGCATCAACAACAAAATAAAAGGTAACCTTTCCACCTCTCTTGCAGAAGAAAATTAAGAAATCACAAGATTACTAAATCCCCAAGAAATGCCCTGGAAAAGAACAATTTCTTGGCTCTTCTACTTCTCAGTTGTAAATCAGCATTTGCAAGGCATCTCTCAGAATCATGATTAGAAAGCTCAGATATAGAGAGGAAAAAACCCAAATGCATTATGGTATCACTAGAGCTATTCAGTATTGTATTTCTGTAGCTCATCACTACTTAAAAAAAAAAAAAGGTTATAGATTATCCCTTCCATAAAATTAAGTATCAAAGAACTGATTACCATTACAGTAATTAAGAGCATCTGTGTTAATTTCCAAGATATCTGTCCATCAATGTTTTAAAATATCTTCTATCATTTTGTTTCCAGTAGGTAAGACAGACAATACATTGTAATTTCAGGTCCAGTTCTTGCCTGTACACAACATTGTTCCTGCCCAACTTGAACAGTATAAGCCCTCTTTAAATTAATGTAAGGAGGAAACAGGAAGACTGCACAGTTTGGAATTCAGGCTTGAAGCTAAATTGGATTATTGCAAAAGGATGGAACTGAGATGTGCAAGATACATTGGAAATGATGATTTACAAATGAGACGCAAAAGACCTAAGCAAAAGGAATGTTTTAGCACCCCAGGCAACAAAGAGCTACATAGAAAATATTCCGTACGGGGCATAGGGAGACCAAAATATAAAGCCAAGACAAAAACAAAACAAAAGATGCTCTTGCCAGGTAATGCAAATTACAGATATTTTAGTAAGGCTGATGAGAATATCAGCATCCCTATTGTAACCTACAGAATTATTTTCTACCCTCCCAGACACCCTATAATCACCCACGTATGTGGAATATCCTGACCTCAAATTCAGCACCTCGAGCTGGTGCATGCAGGGTATCAATGAAATTTACTTTTCTCTTCATTACCACAAGACTTGAGATGCGAGAGGCTTCAATTCCAGCCAACTTTCTTGCCCAAGCCTCTCACAGAAATATAAATAGATGTTTAACTTTCAAAGGATCCAGACTGTGCTTTCTTTTCTGTGCTGTTTTTTGAAGTTTTGAGATCATCTGTTTCATGTAATGTAGCTGCAAAAATATTGCCTCTGAGTTAGCTCTGCAATAATTCACTCTTGCTACAGCAATGATTGAATAAACAGAAGCTTCTACCAGAGGCATTTTTTTCTATTATTTATTGTAATATTTTTTCATAATTTAATGAGAAAAAATTTAAAAGCAATATTTTCATCCTTTCATGTTAAATTAATTTACAGTGCTATAAGCCATAATGAAAACAGAGAAATCATCAGCAAAACAGCATGCTAATAAAGACAGATTTCTACAAAGTTTCTTAACTAAACCCGTGAAATAATTTTTTTCTACTTCTGTCAAGTCCAGCTTCCAGTTGCCAAGTATTGAGACATGCAGTGAAAATTGTATAACAATCAAAAAACCAGAAACTACATAAGAACATAGAAATTGAGAATAAAAAATATCTTTATTTTAAGCAAATCTGATTTATATTAGCATATATTGTAAATGTATGCCCCCATCTAATGTGGAAAATGTCAACCTCCAGCCTTGTGTTGTAAAGATCTTAGGAAAAAAACCCCTAAAATATTTAAATTATTAAAGTAGCTTCAAAATTGAAATGAAATGAATGAGATAATTTAAGAATCCCCACAGCTTCCTCTCCCTTTCCTCCATCTCAGCCAAACTCTTCTTCTGGGTGAAGAGTTTCTATCCTGAGTCAGTCACAGTAAGTGTTGTGTCTCCCAGGATTAGGCTTAGTGCAAGGAATTTGTGGCTGTGGAAATGTAGCTGCAAGTTTGCTCCAACTTGTGGCATTTCTGCTTCCATGCCCTGATCACAGAGCTGGATTAAACCTGGTAATGATCCTGGTTTCACCCGAGGCAGTGTGAGCCCAGCAACACCTGGGTGTATAACTGTGTGCTCAATACCTAACAGGAAACACAAGATAATGAAACCACAAGCTATCACTTAACAGCTCAAATTACATTTTCTGGCGATATTTTTCAGGTGATGCTAACCCTCCACAGTATTCCATGTCCCACAAATCAAAGGTTAAAATAAAATGACTAAATTATTTTTTTTAAGCAAATCAACAAGCTGGGATTTAAACACTGCTACAACTCTTACTCATGAGGCATAGAATTACGATATCACAGTTAAAAAGAAAAAGAGATGATCCGTTCAGGCTAATGCACTGTTGTGGCTGTAATAGGTGTAACATAAGTGAGAACAGGTTTATTTCAATGCTTTGATCTCACAGCTTCCAGCAGATTTCCAGGTTCTGGAAAGAAAGGATTTGCCACTTCATTTATAGATCAGGGAAATACTCTTTGATATAACCAGTACAAAAAATAGCAGGACAACTGTAAGCTTTTCCCAGCAAAAGACCTTTGAAGTTCAACAATGAAATTAAGTGACTCAGTCTTTTGGTTTTTGTACTTAGTTCTCTAGGAAGTGTGTCTTGCTATTCTTTTCCATTCAACTATGAAGTAGTTGAAAAAAAAACAGCCCACAAAGTCATTAAAATTGTGTCCAAACTAGCAGACTGAGGTAGAAATTAAAATTAGGTAGACAGAAATTAAAATTGTAGTAGAAAATGTATGATATTTCTGGGGACAATATAATTTATATCTTTAATCTGCTTGGTTTCTAGTTGGTACTCACATATCCTCCATCAGCAAAGTTCGGCTAAAAACTGTAATATCTAAATCAGATACCAGAAATTAATACTCGGGCACTATTAAAAAGCAGTTGCACAGTCTCTTTTTAAGGTTAATTCATTTATTTCACAACAAATTATCAGTGTAACCTGATGTAAGTTCTTTTTGACTTTTTGATACAATTTTTTTCAATCAAGCTGCTCTAAGCTATGAAGGCTTCTAACATGAAAAAAATTACACAAAGTAAGAAAATAAAAATGTTTATCTTCAGAACTGATTAATATGCATGCTTCTTGGTGCTTATGGCCTCTTTTGGTTTTGCATTATCTTTTCAACTACTCAGACAGTACTTAGATGAAGATATTAGTTTTAATTTGAGTCCAGACATTTTCACTCTCGTAACAACGCTTCTGGTGACTCTTAGGGCATTGAAACTCTCTCCCCCCTGGGCGCCCTCAGCTCGTCGGGCCAGCCCAGTCTTGGGGGGCTGCAGAGGGGAGATGTTTCAGAAACCAGGCGAGAGATTCACAGAGGCTCAGTTTCCTTATGTTTATTCTCAGGGATGGAGGAGGAAAAAGAGGAAGAACAATGGCGGAGCCGGGTTTTGTCTGGGGTTCGGTAGGTGTGGGTTCTTGGCCCCGGGCCAATGGGATACAGAAAGGAAGGAAGGGTCAGGCTAACACAGTTACAGCTTGTGGGGGTCTCTTGGGAGGATCCTACCATTCCCCAGGGAAATGTAACAGGGCATAATACTAAATCCAACCTAAATAATCAACTGATAAGCAATGTATTATTTTTTCTGCTATAATTGTTCATTAATACTGTGTTCTGTTTTAGACGCATAATCTGATCAGTTGAAAGCTGCTAATTTACTGAGGCAAAAATGGACAGCTAAATCTCTGATCTCTCCTGCCATTTCTACAGCCTCTTCCACATCTATTCCAATTCAGAAGAGTTATTCCACACAGAAGGGTAAATATGAAAAACTACTGTTCTTGCAGGCACTTAGACCAATTTTATACGGAAAAGAAACACAAAGGACAGAAAGCGCTAACACTTTCCCACCTGGTGATAACAGAGACAAGACAATCCAGAACATCATCGGGAATAAACATTTCTCAGAGAGGCAGAGAAAAAAACCAAACAAATATCAGTGCTTCAACACTTACAAGACATTTGTGTGGGCAAGAGGGTCAGCAGAAGACACAGCTTAAAACCTGGAGTGATCTGGCAGAAGAAATTTTCTAGATATATTTTCACATATCTTCATAGTTCTCTATGACTAAATTCATAGTCATCGTTTTGGGGAAAAGTGATCTCAGCAGTCTGAGTTTACATCCTGTTTCTCTTCTACTGCCTCACGGGCAATTGCATGATTTAGAAGCATAGAGAGTGGTAGGACCTACATGAAACTATAAGCTCTTTAACCTGTAAAGACCACCAAATGAAGTGAAAAACCCCCACAGAACCCCCACCACATTTACACATGAGAGAGAGAGAGAACACACACACATTATACACCCAAGTTTAGGCAGCTGCTGTAGTCTGAGTTATTTAGCTACTTCTCCTAGGCTCTCTCTAAGTCAGAGGAGAGGAATATGTTTCTCCAGGAGGCAAATAGCCCCAGCCCTGCTGGACTAAACTGTCCTCTGGAATGCTTCTCTCTTATCCTCATCTGTGCAGAACTGGGAAGACAAGGAACTGCAACCAAGCTGAGCTCAGTGGCAAAAACTCCTGCAGCAAAACACATTCAGAAACAGCTCTTGGACATTTCTCCATGGTGTGAGGAGATACAAACACAGCTGCTCTTGCATTGCTGGGGAGGTGAAGAAAGTGGGATAACACTTGGCCAGCTATGTAACTTTCTAGATTCCACCAGCTCTTAGCAGAACTTGAACAGCTCACACACCATTAATGCTTCAAAGTAGGTGTCAGAAGTCAACTCTACACCACTTGCAGTAAGAATTCCAGTAAGAACCGGTGGCAGATACACAACAAACTGGTATTGTGGCCTCTAAATAATTTTAAGGCAGACAAAACATTGGAGAGAGGACAGTACTGCATTCCTATAATCTGGTTACTCAGTACATTAAACTGATACGTGGATACAAACAGCAGAGCTTGTGGCTGCTTGCACTGGTGTTTACATCCTGCTAACTTCACCTAAAGAAAATTCACAGGTTATTTGAAAAAAGGACATAGCCCGCAAGGTGAACAGGTTATCTGTATAAGCCTAAACCCACGTGAGAATATATATGAAGGATAATAGAATGTATATGTAAATAAAATAAATATAAGAGAAGATCCTATATAATAGAATCTATGAGCTTATATATGATTTTCAGTGTCATAGGCTTTAAATAATGTCGCTCAGTCTCATGAGAAACAGCTCAGTATTAGGGTACTTGGTAGGCATCATAACATCAGATGACCTTTCCCCCCATAAAAATATAGATAAAATCAGACAACTGACAACAAAAATAGCAACTATAAACCCTAGAAACAGTACTAAGTAGCTATATATTTTCATTACATTATTCAACCTCTGAAAATGAAATTGTTTACTAACAATTTCAGAGAAGTTAACCCCAAATCTAGTTACATTTACTGAGACAAAATACAGTAAAACTATGATAAGCAACTATAACTTGAGGCTGGATTTTCTGAATTCTCAAGCAACATGCATTCTAACCAAATGGAAAATCCTGAACACCAGTTTACAATTTCCTAACATAATACAGCACTGCCACAAGGAAGGGCAAAGGTCCCCTTCCAGGAAGTTGCTAATATTATCAGTGATAAAAGGTAATGAACCCACTGGAATAATTGCAAAACAGACTGATGTACTAATTCTGTACTAATAGCCAAAAAAATAGTCTTTGATTCACATGTGAGATAAATGGCAGATTATGTGGTGAACATCAACAAAATGGAATCATCCACTCAAGAGAAAACATACAAAAAGAAATGGTATCCAATGAAAACAAATTATTCAAATGAAAAATGTGGCACACAAGGATAAATGAACATGTGGAACTTGGTGCTGACAGATGAGATCCAAATTCTTTTCAGCAGATGAAATAAAGAAAGTCTAAACTTCTGACAGAAAATTAAATGGGACACTTGATATAGAAAATTACTTTTGCCAAACATTGTCAGTTTAGATGGTGGGAGTTGCTACAGTAAAAAACTGCTGCACAGTGCATATACAGAACAGCTAGTATTGTGAAAAACACTAAATTCACATGCAGAAAACCTGTGACATGTCAGCTATACACTCATAAAAAAGAAAATTTGGAAGCATTTCTTAGAAGGCAACTATTTTTCTCATACTGTCCAAAAACCTTTCCCAAAACCAGTATAACTTGTCTCTGAAAATGATTTTTACTTTTTTAATTTTATTCCTTATTTGTATTCTTTTTAGGTCATTGACTTCTTACATAATCATGAAGATATCTGCCCTAAGCCAAAATTAATACTTTTCCTCAGTTATGCACTGTACAATTTATCCTTTTTATATTAACATGTTAATAACCACAATACAATCAATTTTTTTTCTTTTTACCTGCCTTGGGAAAATACACATTTGGTCTCACAAATGAAAAATTATGTGCTCTTTAGCCAAGTGTATTGACCAGTCTGATAGGAGGCATAATTGCACGAGGCACAGATACCCTTTTAAACTCATCATCAGAATATATTAAAGGCTACCACTGGGTTTTTGCCTAGTTTTTACTGATTATTCACTTTTCAAATAAATGCGCTATAAGCAATACAAAGTGAACAAAAGAACTAAATGGCAGATTAGACTGTACTAGTAAATACTGATGGTCACAGGAAGATGGAATGGCAGAAGTCTTCAAAGTTCTGGCAACCGCTCAGTCTAATTCCTGTCACTTCAAATGGATGGGCTACAGTGAAATATGACATATACTTAGAAAGATTATGAAGAAGTCCATCCATCCCCTTTTCTGGATGTGGAGAGCCTGCTTTAGAAAAGCCTACACAAAGAGTGATGAGGCATCCTATAGAAATGATAAGATCAGGGGAAAATGTAGGAATTGGAACCTGGTCAGAATAATGGCAAACCATCTTATCCCTTCCATTCCATTTCTACTTGTGATTTTTCCATGCTCTCCTTGAATAATCTTACTCAACACAACAGAACCTCACACTTCATGCTACAAAAGCTTTTCCCATCTAACCTGTGTTTGAAAACCTGTGTTTAAAGCTGGTAGGGTTTGAATGTTGATCTACAAATGAAAAATTAGGACCATCCCTCTAGTGTGCTCAATAAACTTTTACAGAGGAAATACATAAATCAACCAAGTGAGAATTCAATAGGCTATTTAGCACATTTGAAAAATTGGATTTTTCTTCTATCTTGATGATGAGAACATATGCAAATGAGAAATTAAAAGAAGAATGTAGTAGATAGTGTTGTCCTT
>WEIT01033178.1:2427-15795 GCA_013389985.1 Dryoscopus gambensis
GAAAAGTTTACTGGCTAAGCTGGATAATAATACCAATAAGATAGTTGAGAGCAACTGCTTTTTTAAACCAGCATTACCAGTGTTTAACGTCTGATAAGTTCCAGCAGTTACTAAAACCTGTAGTAACAGGGGGTTTTGGTAGGCTCCTGTAATGAGGACAGCATTTCACATCATAATGTCACCATCAGTAAAAGAATTCAGATGAGCTGATAGATATTAATTGTTCAGTTTTATCTTCCATGTATTTGCAAAAACAGGGGGCAATCTTCAATATCTTTGTTCATATCTAAAGATACTAAGTGTCTGTTTTGTGTGTTTAGTACAAGGCCCAACAAGATTAGGTAGTTCTGCCTCTGAAGGAGCACAGGTGCACTTGCTTTCCATTGCTCCCTGAGCTTTACTGGACTTCTGCAATACCAACTGTTCTAGAAACTCTTCCACAGTTGGATCATTTTAACAGCAATGCCATAAAAAAGTAAGCTTTTTCCTACCTTACTAGTCCTGTTCCCACTATGACACCAGCTGAATTCAGTAGCACCACGCCACTTTGGACTATATTCGGGTCTTGAACCATGCCAAGTATAACAAGTGTTAGTAGTTCACCAATCATGTGAGATGCTAGGACAACAGCAAAGAAAATTCCAAATCTGGAAGCATCAGGATACAACCCTATAGTCCTGTACAAAGATGAGCAAAAGAACATTTAAAAAACAATGTTTGGGTATTAAACTTGGAAAGTAGCTTTTACTTTTGTTTCTATTTGGGTTTTTTGCAGTTACAGCTCATTAAGTGAAGAGTTTATGCCTTAATCCTTAGTACTGTTTGGAATCTTAACACAAAGGACATCCACTTACTATCGTAATGTAAGTGCAGACGTATGAGGTTTTCTCCATCTAGAGTGAAGAGGGCTATGCAAAGATGAAATTGTTGTAGAAACCCAGGTTGTTTCAAGAGAATCACCTTCATTTTTCAATTCCTTAAACTAACATGCTGCTTCTTGTAGAGTCTTTGCAGTGGGAGTTATTCATGTAAGTCACATATTTAAAGAACATCTTTATGCAGGTAATTAACAGATGGGATTCTGCACTTATGATACTGTGCAAGCAAACGTAAGTGTGGATATACTCAATTAAATGAAAAGCTAATTGATGTCACCACCCATGTAATTCATACCAATGCAATTTCCTCCATACTCCTGCATTCTTTAGTGCAACATGCTGTTCCCAGTTTTCCCCTAGCTAACCCAAGGGAAAGAGTCCTCTCAATCTGTACTAAAGATTTAAAACTTAAGAAAAGCCAACAATTACATGACAAACTGAATTCAGCCTTATAGTGTATGTGACAGATGACAAAACCTTTTATTACATCATGACACATTACTTTTTTTCCAAAACATGTCATGCCAAAATTGCCTCACACTAGGTGCAGACTGCATGCTTTGCTTAGCTAACAAGCAGCAATCTGACATTTAATTTTCTTTTTTTTGTTGCTCAGTGCAAGACCCTATGTCTTTTCTTTTAATCCACCATGTTCAAATATGGTCTTAAAATAAAAGTTTTCATTTTCTCACAGGCTTTCCTGTAGCATTTTTTGTAACACCAGAATAATTTATAAATAGATGGATGAACATTGACTCTTCCAGTATTAAACAGTCAGCGAGCTAGCATGCATTTAACAAACTTTAAGTACTGATTGGTACAGAAAAAATAGCTTTCCAAAGTCCTAGCAGAAACCTATCACCTTCTCTGAGCTGCTCTAATACTTTACACAGAGGTATGGAGACACGGACTAGTAAATCTGGGGTAGGAATAGAGCAGAAGAAAGCCCAAGAAAAGAAAAAAAGCCAGCTCAAAGAGAGAATATTACAACAATAAAACAACTGCATGATGTGAACTGCCAGAACATTTCCCAGAGGTATCTTAAGCTAGGAAAATCTGCATAGCCAGGACATTTGCTTGATTGCAAAAGAGGCTCTCTGATCTTGGCCAGACCTGCCTTGCATCTGATCAGGTAAGAGTTGGGGTCTGCCCAAACCAGCTGTCTGACTCCACAAACACAAACTCTGTGTGCAATGGCTTCTAAGAACACATGCCAGAGGCTGTCAAAGCCTCTCAAAAAGTTAGTCCATCCAGGAAATTCAGCCCTGCATAGGTACAACTGTCAAGCATCCAGAAACTGCTTGCCCTAAGAGGTCTAAGAGCACTGTGAAATCACTTTGACACATCACCGATGGCTTCCAAACAACCGCAATATTGGAAAGATACTATCTGTAAATATTATCCATTAACTGAAGCCACGCTATTTATTGTTGATTGTATTTGAGCCAACCAAAGCACGGGGGCAAAGTCTCTGCCCATTTGGATTTCCTGTTTGTTAAGGAGTGAGTGTGCCATTGAGCCTGGAAAGCTGCTTTCCAAATGGCTGCTTTCTCAGCAGCAGTCACAAACAGAACGTGAGCACAGCACATCGTGGGAGGAAGAGTAATTTCTGTCTGTCTGTGATAAAAAGACTTCTCAGGGAGCCCTGCCTCAAGCAGGCAGCACTGACAGCTTGCAGAAATAAAAGCCCAGGTAGCTAAGGGGACAAAGGGGGCTACGTTTCATATCAACACCTAACTACAAAAAACCCTGGCCATGCATGCAAGTCCTCACACCTGGAAGAGCAGATATCTTCCTCTCAGGGATCTTCTCTTTTCATTTAAGGGCTGAAAATTGTTGAGATTCCAAATTGAAAGAATTAAGTCCATGCTGAGCACTGCCCCTCATTGCCTACTATAGACCAGAAGGGAGAAGAGAATAGTCATCTTTTTTTGGTGAGTTTTTCTAGATGGAGGAAAAATGCTATTCCAAAATTCTCTGTGCATAAATTCTGATTCAGTAGTCCAAGCAATTTCGTGTAGTTCTACTTTATCCATTTTCCATCCATCTTACTGGAAAGTAAGAGTACTAACATGCACAGCTACAGCAGAATGACTCCTGCACCTCAGCTCTTTAACAAGGGTCTATCCACTTACCATTTTTGAACAGCTCATCAGAGAACATGCATCCAGGACACAAACCAAGCCTGCTCATCACTTGTACACATTTTACTACAGACTGCCAACTGATTGCAACTGTCCCAAGAAAACTACTGGTGCACTAGACATCTCTCAGAAAAGAAAAAGACTGAAGGACAGAAATCTGTGCCTTTCTCTGGAGGGTGTAAGAGAGGGATCCAGATTTCATCACTTCCATATGCTGTAGCTAAACTGTAATGCCCCAGGAAATAAAAGTTTTGTTACTGTCACATACCTACAGGTCACTTCCTCACTTCTGTTTTTTTATATTTCCTATCTTTCCAAATGCAATGTAAAATGCCTCTTCCTGCTTTCGGTGTGACACAAGAATGATAACTGTCCCAGGTCCACTGAAACTTCCCAAGTTACCTAGAGAACTGGTAATTTACTTACTCTGAAAGTGTTTTCAGCTCTGCCCGAAAGAGAAGGGTTACATTTGTGTCATCTTTCCTTACGCTTTCTGTGTAATCATTTTGAGAGACAACAGCAGGAAGCCATGCCAGCAGGCCTTCTGCTGACATGGTAATTGACACGGGTAACAAAATAAAAATGACAATCCAACAGATGGTCCAAATGCTTACCAGTACATAAAGGTGCTGAAAATGGCCACGCTGATGACACTGAAGGGCAGGAAATGGACTATATAAGCTACAAGCATTTGCCATTTCTTATACAAGCCGTCCTTACTTTCTTGGTCACTGATAGCACGTAGAGGTGGAACTGAATTAAATACATAAGAAATAAATTAAATAACAATTAAATAGAGCAAGACTTCTTGCTAGCAGAAATGACCTGAAGCACAGAAACAACTTTGAGAATACATCACAAACATTCTGCCTAAACCACTCTGATCACTTTTTCCCCCACTATAAATGCAAAGCATGCTCCCTGCAGATTGCAAACATTGGTGAGCTTAATGAAAGAGGCCTAACTCAGCAGCAGGCAGGACAGCCCTGTCTTTTTGCATATACAAATTAAAGACATGAGAAAACCTCTGTCACCGGCTAATTTATTGAGGTACTCTGATTTCAAGCTGATGACAGCAGTGTATGTTCCCTACATGAGCAAAACAGTTTTTAGGGCTGTAAATAGAAACTACTGTTGCTTTCAGTATGGCACCTGTAAGAGAAAAATCCTTAAAAAAAAATGTAATCATCACATAATACTCATAAATCCAATTATGCTTAATTGCTGTCAAAGCTGCTTTGTATTTCCATCCTTTCCATAGTTTGGTTTTGAGCTTACTCAGGATGTTAACTAGACCTAGACTTTGTCTTGCCTATAAAATGTTACACACAGGCAAATCTTTTGCACAGTTTAGAATAAAGGCCAGCTGTAAAAAAGAAAGGCAGGGACCAGGGCATATTCCTTTGAATTCTACTGAATTTTGCGCTTCAACTATGACATCACGTACAACAGTGAAGATCCTTTAAATGACTATCTTCAAAAAAACACTTTTTCTTATTTAAGACCGAGTGGCAGCAATAGCCGCTGCTGCACGTAAGACAGGACAGAAACTCACACAGGGCCACAGCATTGAGCATCCCTGTGTAGGGGGGGGCACTCACGCACTGGTAGACAAGCCCCACGCGGTCCTGCACGGCTCCTTGGGCCCCGTCATTCCTTAGTCTAAGAAGGAACAAGGCTATGAACAAGCCAAATAACAGATTCTGCAGGAGACGCATGATGACGCCTATCTTATCTCTGGAGAAGTTTCTCGTTGTTCTCCTGAGCATGAAACAAAACAGCAACAAAAGACTTCTTAGCTACAATTGACCAGATCTTGGTAGGGTATTTAGCTTTCAACAAACATTAGACACACAGTGTCCACAAAGAGCTAATATATTAAAAAAGGCAGGGACAAGTACAGTGTCAGATCAAAATAACCAAGGAAGTGTATCTATACATGGAGGGGAAACCTGAAAGATTAGTGGAGAAGAAAAAAAAATGTTGCTTTAAAAAACGGAGGGGAAAAGTCTTACCGTAAAAGAATCAACATTTGGTAAAAGCCACTGGGTAAGTCTTTGTTTTTGAGTGGTATTGGAGGCAGCTCCTTCATACACTTTGTTTTTTCAATGGCTGCCAGTACTTTGCTAAAGATCCCCGAGTTTCTGTAGGCTGATACAAATTCCTGAACCCTACTGTAGGTTTCAAGTTCACGTTCCTTGCTTCGGGTGTCCACAGATGTCAGATCCACTGTAAAATGACACAGTTTTTACTCTATATGCACATCACTTTCCCTTCCTATCTTTTTTTTCTCCTTGCAACTACTTGTCTCCATTCTAAAATGTGCAAAGATCATAAGGTCCACTGAAAGTATTCAAGGTTTCTTTTACTCCTCCCTTCTGTTAGATGCAGCACGAATGAATAACTGTGCAGCCGCAAGAAATCTGTGTTTCGTGACCTCTGTAGGACCCTGCAGTTCAGCTCCTTGATCTGGAAGTGCGAGGCCTGAGCACTGTGCTGGTCAGACCTTCAGCATTCTCCTTGCACAGCACAGAACTGTCAAGAGCTGGACGAAGCACCAGAGGATGAATGTTTATGAAGATGAAGAGATTACTTATTTGGTCACATATTTCTCAGGTTTTCAGGCAAATGCTCAGACATGGCTCCATGGCTCCCCCGTGTCCTCTGCCCACTCCTCCATAACTATGGAGCTTTATTTTTTGGTTAGTGTGAACTCACTGCAGAGACACTGCTCTTCTCAACTTGAGCTGTTAATGCATTGTTGCACTGGGTTTCACCTACCTCCTTCACAGATATACTTCCCTTTTAACATGTAGTTAGAGAATGTTCAGCTGGCCAAATTTCCCTAGCAGGCTCAGTGCAAGCTGAAGGGAATATTACTGACTGCCGTGGAACTTAGGAAATGTAAATACTTCACAGAGCTAAGGTTCCTTTCTAGTAAGTCCACCTAAACATACTCCTGGCAGCAGCAATTCTTTTTAGGCAGATGGGAAATTAGTGTGTTCTATTTTCAAAACTCATACAGATTCAGTAATAGTGCCAAAACGCCTTAGAAATTTCCCTTTTCCCTAACAGCAATGAATTAGGCAAGGTTTTGAAAATTGGATTGTTGTTCTCAAGAATATTTGTTCTTACCAAATATTATATTACTCTTCTACAGCTGGTAAGATGTCTTCATCAGTTATTTATTCCTAATGTATCCTCATCCTCAGATTTCAATTTTGCAATGTTCTGTTCAACTTCAAAGTACAAATTCAACAAAAGAAAAGGAGGCCTTGTCCAAGATTCTTAATTTGTCCTCAAAACCTGCATTAGGCTTATGAATAGTTCCCCGGTGTTCTAAAAGCTGGAATTCAGCAGAATTGTCTTTAATGCTAAACATATCCAAAATGAAGCCTTTGCTTTTACAAATATGAACATCTGAAATGCAGAAACATTTGGCCAGTGTGACTTGCTGGAAGTCACACAGGAAATAAATGGCAATTGGGTGTTCTTTAAAAGAATTATAACACTGCTACTAACCAGACCAAGTAGCTAATGCCTACCATGCATTAGTACTTTTTATAAACATGTGACATTTCAACAATATAATCCACATGCAATACATAGGATCTATTTTCCTCTGCTGCTGGTGTAAATGGTATCGGAATCTGTCCCTTCATTCACATCAAATCACACAAAAAAATATAAACTACCAATTTTCAAAAGACTAAATATTCTGATGATTCTTTGCTCTAAACTGTATTTTTTCCCTTTCTTGTCACATTCAAAGGTTGACATCTGAAGAATGCAGTACTCTCTTTACCAAGCTTTTTTAAAAGTGGGTCTAAATCTCAAATCATCTATGCTTTTCAAGACTATTCAAATTCATGAAGACAAAATTATCCTCACTGTCACACCAGTATTTTCAGCTTTATCCCATTCCAGCTTCATGTCAACAACCATCCTCTCTTCTCACTGAGTTTAGAATGCCATCTAGACAATAGGAAAACACTGCCTGCTCTGAATGCAGCTTTTTGGATCGGTCAAATTCCCTGGTTAGTGCTCAGGTAGTTTTGCCAGAAATTAACCTACATGTTGGTTTTAAAAAGAGTTATATACATGTCTGCAGATCTGTACACATGTATGCACACATACAAACACATCCACATTCTCTTCAAACCTGTGCCTGTATGGATCAGGGACATGGATGTCCTGCAGCAAAACCAAGCCTCATTTCCAAAGTCTCTTGCTGACCCTTTTCTTTTTCATCCTGAATTGGCAAAACAGTACTCTCCAGCTTATGCCAACAGCTCGCTATCATCATCTCCTGAAGCATCCATTCTGTTCCAGGAGTTCACCCTGGTATTAGCAAATCCCCAAACTTTCAGAAGCCTCAAACTCAGAATTCCTGTGCCTTGATGCCTCAAGTCATCCCATATTTATTCTACATCCTTCCCACCAGGCAACAACTCTTTTCAGTTGCTTGGCATCAGAGAGTCCATAGGAGCATGGGATTTTCCACCATTTTGGAATTAAATTAATTTTCCAACATCCAGTGCACAGCCATAGGGAAATGCCATCAGGAATCCACAGGTTTCATGAAGCTCAGATTCTTTTTTTATTGGTAGTTTACTCCTTTATTGCAAATATGGCTATTTTAGGGAGTCATTGGGCATGACATGGGGTCAGCCCTCTCTCTGAGCTGAAAATAATTGAAAAGTTGGAGCAGAATTCAAACACCTTTCTATCTCTGGAAAAACTTTAATTTGAGGAAGAAAACAAATTGTTTTCCCATACAACTTAGACAAACTTACCATAGAAGTCAAACGGATTTGATTGTTCAGGACAAGAATAGCCACAGTCACTAAAAAATGTGATCATTTCCATAGGGTTCCCACAGAAAACCATTTCTCCAAAGCTCATGATGGCTATTTTATCAAATAACTGTTGGGGGAAAAATAATGTATTATCAATATGTACTAAGAATCACTGTACATGCTGACTTGGAAGGAATCCATCAGGATCATGAATGGATCAGGGCCAACTCCTGGCCCTGCATAAGAAACCCCAAGAATCACACCATGTGCCTGGCAGCATTGCCCAAAAGCTTCTGGAATTCTGTCAGACTGGGTGCTGTGACCACTTCCCTGGGAGCCTGTTCCCAGCCACCCTCTATGTGAAAAATCTTTTTCTAATATCCAAAATAAACCTCCCCTGTCACACTTCAGGCCATTTCCTCAAGTCCTGTCACTGGTCACCACAGAGATCAGATCAGGAGTGCATTAATTCTTGAGTACAGCTACTGTCTTGGTAATAGAAATGCATTGATGGGAAAAATAGTTTTGACACATTCAAACTCCCTTACTGTATTTCTCTCAAAGGAAGTTTGTCCCTTCTTTCACTCCTCTCATTGGTGGTTATGCAAAATGACACATCTTTAAGCTCTAGTGGTTCTCAAAACTGTCAATGACAGCAGCATACAGAGGTAATTCACAAAAGAAATGTGGATTTCTGACTGTACTTTAATGCACCCTCACTTACTGACTGACCTCCTTCAGCGCTTAAAAGTCCCAGTCCGTAAAAACCCCAAATTGCTGGCAAGATTATCCTGAAGCGCTTAAGGACTTTAACAGCACTGCTCTTCAGGTGAACATTTGCCAGGGCAAGGTTCCCACTAGCTATGATCAATCCATGTTCTCAAAACACCAGGGCTGCTTTCAGTCCAGAAAAGCACTGCTGCTACCCCCTGGCTCCACAACCATTTGCACTCCAGTCAGTCAGCCAGGGAAGAGGAGGTTTGCATTCGTGTGGCGGGTGGCGGATGTGTCAGAGGAGCAAAGTGAGAAACAGTAACAGGAAGGGAGAAATGCTCTCCCCAGCACAAACCCTGCAAGGCAGGACTGCCCCACCACACGACCAAGGTGTACCCACATGCCTTGTCATGGCTTCTCCCAGTGGTTTTGGCTTGGGTAGTTGCATAACACAAGGGTTAGGCACACAGTCAGAGTCCATACCATCTTCACAGGGCAATGTGTGTCCTGAAATATCCTGTGACTGGCATAAGGCCAGAGCTGGAAAGTTCAAGAGAAGCCTCTAATTTTGCAAAGGGAAGGAAAAGAGGCAGCTATACGGGATCTTGTACTTCCATACTGAGAAGAACCTAGGTACTAAAAGGTCTGGTAGAAAAGCCAGTAGCGAGTAGGTGTCATCTACCTTGAAAAGTTCTGAGCGAGGCTGGTGAATTGTAAGAATCACAATCCTGTCTCTGTGTGCAAGCTCTGAGAGAAGCGAGACAAGCTGGTTTGCAGTCAGGCAGTCCAGCCCTGTCGTTGGTTCATCAAGTAGCATGACCTCTGTCAAATGACAAGGAATAGCTTTTAAAACTCAGGTAAATGAGCAGCAAATGGCATAGCTTCTGCCTTTAAAGCTAATTTGGCAAATAATATAGAAATGACTCTACAGGTGAAGTTCCACATGTAAAGCAAAGTATGCACAGATATTGCCATGACGTGATCTTTCAGTTCTAGTTAGTTTCAGTGGTTCAGTTTCAATGACTAGGAATAAGGACATTAAAAAATACTGCAGAGCATAATACTTCTTCTTCTAAATTCGGGTAAAATCTGAAAATTACCAAAATAGATTTGATGCATTCTAAGAACAATAGTGTTCTGCCTCTAAGAACAATAATGATAAATTTCAGCTTCTACATGACTGTAAATATAAGTGACAAAATTAGCTAGAAGTTATATATTCTGAATTAAATTTATAGATACACACAGAATTTGTCATGAACAAACCAAGAATTGTAAAAACACAGCATACGCAATTCCATAGATTGAAGCAGAAGAAGTTACTGCATTTTCTTCATTATTTTATTGCACATGAAAGGGAAAAACTTATAATCAAATCCATTATTTTTATATAGATGAGACATAGCACAGAAGAGGGCAATCCAACCTTTATTAGGGTACAAGGGGAGGAGAGTTTTCATTCTAGTTTTATCTACATAATTACTATTATGTTTACTACAGAGTTTAGTGACATCCTGAGCAGTAACCACACCCCAGGAGTCACCAGGAGCAGTGAGGTACCTCACTGTGCTATTTAAGCTCTGTCCTGCCTAATATGCAGTTGTAGCATATCCACACGGCTACAAGGACTCCAGCATCCAATAAATACGTGCTGTACATTCACTCCGTGAGAGCCTGGCACCTTCCAGAAACTCTCTCAAAACCAACAAAAGTTTTCCCATGGATAATCCTTCTGTAGTTACTCAGCTTTGATTTCCTTTCACTGGATTTTTTTTGGCTCTGGAACATACGTGGCATTCACACATACCTCAATGGCAGCTACTCCACTGCAAGGCTCAGTGCTTGCATATGTATGGCTCTAACATACTCAAAAATGATAAATTAATGGGCCACAACCAACATTTGGGAAGAGCGAACCCAGGAAGACTTAAAATGGATAAATAAAAGTCTAAACCTATGTTCAGTCCCTAAGATTTTTAAATTGTCTGCTTTCCAAGATCAACTAACAGATTGATGGCAGACGTCAGTTACTGCTTAATTCTTTTCTGTCATCACCAGACTGGCTTCTGCTGAATTAAAGAATGCAAACACTTTTGTATTTTAAAGTGGTTTACATAGGCCTGTGGTAGGAGCACAAAGTGACATAGCCTTGTTTCATTTTGAAAATCCATGCAGTGGTACTTACTGGGATCTTGTAGAAGCTGGGCTGCAACTGATACCCGACGCCTCTCACCCCCAGAAATTCCTACGACATTACGGCTTCCAATTATTTTGTCAGCAATGTGGCTGAGGCTCAGCTCAGCCATAACTGCATCCACCTGAAAAATAATTACAGTTACAAAAGACTAAACACAGTTCAACTCAGATATGTGTGTGCAATGGCAAAAAACAGGGGAAAAAAAAGACATAATTTTATGTTATAGCTTTACCAATATCCTGCTTGCATCCATTCTACTTGGAAGGTATCTGGCCTAATTTCTATTTGGTTATTTCTAATATATTATTTTTTAAATTTTGTTTTCATGTATACTGAAATGAGTAAATTTTAGCTTCACTTGACATTTAGAGATGAAGAGTTCAGAGGTGGGACTATGAAGCATAATGTGCTGCTCTGGCTTCCAAAACTGGGGAGCAGGAAGGCATATCAATTCTGGGAAACTATAAAGTACTGAGTGGAAGATCAGTGAAGAGTGAAAGCAAGATCCTGTGGTCAGGAATATCTAATTTTACTTTCAATAGAATTCAAAAAGAGCCCTTTAAATAAATCTGAAACGCACCAATTTTATCAAGAAAGTAGCTTGCAGGGGGCTTATTGGACCAGTGCTTTTTTGAGCTGTTGTGGTTAGTGAGATGTCCTACAGGAGACAGAGGGGTGTCAAAATCAGTTCTGCTGTCCATGAGACTTGCTGGCACACATGGCCCTAAATACCCCAGAGAACAGGGTTTCCCCTCTCAGTAAGGGGAACTGACCTCAACAGCAAGAGCAGCATCTCCTGCCGCAGTAACTGCTTCAGCTTCAGGAGGGAGGGTTTTGTCCCAGCATAATGGTGATGCCCTGGGGCACCAGCACAAACCCCTTGAAGAGGTGGCACCACCAGAGAGCTTGTGTCCAACTCCTCAGCACGAGGATCTCTCCCCATTGCAAAACCTCATAAACATAAAAAACCAGCCATGGATGGAAAGTGCTGCTGGTGAGAACATTACAGGACATCCTGTCAGCCTTTCTGGTGGAAGACTGTCAAATACAGACCTTCTTTTTGATGGAGTTGTTGGAGCATTTCTTAAGAGTTAGTAAAGCCGTGTAGGTCAAAGACTCCTGTATGGTGAGAAAGCTTAACAAAGTGTCACTCTGAAAAAAAAGTCAAGAGGAAGAAGCAGTTAGTCCTGTAGTAATTAAAACTTTGTCCCTGTTCGTGCAAGCTTAATTCATTCATACAGCTTATTAACTGATTTGTCCCAAGTTTACTAGTAAAATCACATTCACATTGCACTACTCCATTACACTGGCAACTTTTTTTACACAAAAGGAAGCACAAAAAATAAATAAAGAAATCAACCTGTGGCACATAAGAGAAGCAATCTCTGAACTGGTCCCTCTTCAGCTGACGTCCATTCACATACACTTCGCCACAGAAGTTGTCTTTATGTCCCAGTCTTCCTGATACTGCATCCAGAAGTGTTGTTTTCCCAGATCCTTTCAAACAGAAGAAATTAATTATGGGATAAGATGAATTTTATGATTCCAAGAGTGGTAGCCTGACTTGGATGGACACATAAAAAGTAGAAAGTTGGTTTTTTTCTCAATAACTTCAAAATAATAGGCCCTGAAAATGCAGCTAATTAAGGGAAAGCAAACGGGAAAATTAGAATGCAAATTAGCATTTAATTCATACAAATTCACACTTTGCAGTGAAACATTTGAGTTTTGAAGTAACCTTGTCTGTTATTGAAGTTATAATTGTTAGTTAGATGACAGAAGACTGAACTCTGAAAACCAAGCACCAGTTTTACAAAGCAGAAGTTAAAATCAGCCACAATTTAATTACTTAAAACACAGACCTCAGTCACATTCATGTCACGGTGGAAGTCACCAGTATTAGCTCTGATCTTACTTCTTTTAAAGTACTGGAACAACTTACCAGAATTTCCTAAAATCCCCATAATCTGGCCGCTCTCTATGTGAAATGAAACATCCTTAAGTATTTGCCGGGTCCATTTTTTACAATACAAAGAAAAGTTCCACCACGGACCAACACGCTCTCTTGGAAAACAAACATCAATAAAAAATTATAGAGAGAATATGTAAAATTTCACATAAAGCAAGAGAATGGTTTATAGCTACTTGCATGTGGGACGGGAGCTGCAAGGATTTTAAAATATGTAAAAATAAAAATAAAAGTATTCTCGCCCTTACCCTTTCCCCTCCTCAGGCTTTAACTTTGGCATTTTCTGGAAGATAAAACGAGGTCTGAGCACATTTTTCAGAATGATTGCTAAGAGGCTTTTGGACTACAAGCGAAAGGGCAAACGTGAGCTGTGGCTTTATTTGCTGATGTTTGCCAGCCGTCAGTCCACCTGTCCCTTTCCTTAGGGCCTCGTGTTATCGCTCTGGCAGCAGTAAGAAAGGCAGTGGGAGAGGGCCCATCGTTCGGAAATCTCCCCTAAAGCACGCCCCTCACAGAGGCGGGAAGGAGTTCTGGTGAGCCTCGGGAGGGCTGTGCCCTGAGGCGCAGGGCCCGGCGCCATGAGGGGGCCTGGCACCGTCCCTCCTGCCGCGCTGGGCTGCGGCCAAACCCACAGCCCGCGGTGCCAGCCCCGCTCCCGCAGCCCCTG
>WEIT01033178.1:15845-64583 GCA_013389985.1 Dryoscopus gambensis
CAGCCCCGCTGCGTCCCTCACGCTGCTGGCCGGGTGCCTGGCACTGCCACCGCCACCAGCACCATGCCTCCCCCGGCACCGCGCAGGGGCAGCTCCCGCTGTCCCGGCGCAGAGCAGGTCGCTGCGCGCGGCGCTGGCCACCTCAAAGAAAACAGAGGGGCTCCCCGTTCTTTCTTTTTCCGGGGAACAGCTGATCGGTGATTAGCTGAAGCCGCTATCTGATGTACCTTTAGCCTGAGCTATTACTGTCCCAGAGGAGGGGAGTATTTCCCTGTCCACGGGGTCATGCCACCTGCAGAGACGCAGCGCGCCCGGAGAAACGGTGCTACGGTGAGAGGGCCGGGAAAGGACTGCGTTCCAAACCAAGAGGAGAAGGATTTCCATAGCTTTCCTAGAAGAAGATAGGCAAACCACTGCAGGGAGCGAGACCTTCCACCACCACCATGAAGGAAACCACTGAAAACGTCTCTCTGGACGACGCCAGCTGGAGCCAGGTGACGTGCGAGGGCTTGGCTGTGAGTGAGAACTGCGCGGGGTGGGGAGGGACCCGAGGAGCTCAGCTATCCCGCAGCTGCAGCGCTGGCCGGCAGCTGGGGGAGGCAGGCAGCCATCCTGCCCACCGGGCTGTCACTGGCAGTGAGCCCTGAGCCCCTCCCGCCATGAAACAAGGAGCAGAAAGCATCCCCACTGGGCATGAGGCTGGTGCCGTGCAAGCCCTGCTCAGGTGCCACGATGGTGGAGCTGACAGAGGATCTCCAAATGTCTGGATGGAGGAGAAAGCCCTGGAGCATGGCCTGGACTGGCTTTCCCAGGATATGCCTTCAGATGGATCCCCACATTTGCTAGGGAGCACCTGTTTTTAAAAATTGGGTTCAGCATAAGGAAAGGCACAGAGTGCTTTGGCAGCAGGGGTGGTTTGGAGGGCTTTCCTGTGGTTTTTCAGGCTGCTTGGTGTGATGTTGCTTTCTGCCGTGTATCTAGACTGAAAAAATTAATCAGCCTTGTTTGCTGAGAGGGCAGGAGGTGCACACAAAGATTGTGGTCATCCCCTGCCAAAGATACCACAGGCATGGATAGGGTCTAGTACACAGGGAAAAGGTACATTTGCCTTGGCTAGGGTATGAGTCTGACAAATAAGCAAAGGGCTGTGGGAGAGATATGGCTGGCTGGAATAAAAAGCTTCAGGCATGCACACAGAGCTAAACCCAAAGCTGGAAAGCTGCCTCAGCAAGAACTTCATAATTGCAGCTGTATGCTAGAGGTTAACCAAGCCAAGTAGACTCTTGCTATTTTAACTGATATCTCAGAACATTAAGTTGCAGCTGATAAATGGTGAATTTAAAAAACAAAAGAGGATAAGATGACTGCACTAGTGGCTGCACACCTATTTGTTCATAAAGCCTCCAAGTTTACGAGTCCATGTGGAATTCAATAATGGACATACTTCCAGTGAACCTTATTTTTAGCTGCACTAATTCATCAATTACAATATGCACCATTTTGATTCAGTAGACTAATACTGCTCAAAAAAGACTTCCTCAAAAAAAAAAAGAGTCGAATCTCTTTGGAGTGGCATGACATCTCCATTTTGAAAGTTTTCCCTTTTAAACTGGAAGCAACTAGAAAAGCACAGCACAGCATGTTTGGCCATCACACGTGTCACTGGAACAAAGTACGTTTCACACTGATTAACAGATAACTGATAACTCATTTCAACCCTTCAGACTTTTGCACTACAGTAACTCATCAATAATACTGTTACATCCCATAAATGTATTTCTTTTTGTGCTTCATCTTTTCTAAACTCAGGACTTTAGCAGCACTTTAGTTATTGTAATTAACTGTTGTAATCCACCTAACAACTTTTCCAGACCAAGACCCAGGATACTATTTTTCACTCTGAAGAAGATAACAGTCTATATTTCACATACAGTGGAAAATCAAATATTCTGGAGGTCAAGGAACTCAACTACCAGGTAAAAATTTTTGTTTATACACCTCCCTTCAGCAGGAAGCATATCCAGAAAGGCCTGTTTCTATACCCAAGCAATTCTAAAAGCCAAATAAAGTTGAAAAAGTTCACACAACTGTTGCACAGTTGGTTTGTGAGCAAAATCACACTCTTGGCTGCAATACTGACAGCAGACTAACCCTTGTATTGTAATTACATCCAGTAAAGTTAAGGATAAGACAGGAAGAGAGATCTGTTTCTAGGCTCTGCTTTGTTTCAGTCTTGAGCAAAATTATTCCTCTGATGGCTGGAGCAGAGGGACTTTCTGTTCAGCTAGGGATGAAAGGAGCCCTTGCTGGCAAGAACGAGTATGTGGAAGGGGATAAAGAGAAGATGACTAACAAGGAGGATTGCAAGGAACCAGTGAAATTGTTCATCTCCTTCTCACCATGGCATCTGAGTAGGATTTCACAATTTTTAGTTTCATGTAATTTCAAATTATATTTAAAGTTTGAAACATTTAAAAATTACAATAGCAATAAATTACCAAAGTAACAAAGGACAGAGATAGCTTTAGTGATTAACAGAATAAGAAGCAAGGCATGAAGACCATAAGTGGCTACAAAAGAACTTCCTTCTATGTATTTCTGAAGATGAACAATAATATTTTAAGATATGCTTTGCTTATAACATTGTAACTTCAAAGGTATTTGTTACTAAATAGTTTATCGCTTGAATTGAAGGGACTTGTTTCTTTCTTTGTTAGGTTAACACAGCATCCCAGATTCCCTGGTATGAGAACCTCGCTCAGATGAAAATGCCCTGGACCTGGAAATCGGATCCCAGTTCCCACGTGTCAATAATCCAAAATCTGAATCTAAAAGTGCGAAGTGGTCAGATGCTAGTAATCATAGGAAGCACTGGTAAGAGCAACCGAATTTCCTTGTATAACCAGCTCTCAGATAAAATGTACACAATCAAGAACAATACTCTGCAGTCTTTTTAATGTCACAGTCTAGTTGAGACAAAAACTATTGGCTGTGTCACTAAAATACATTCTTTAAGTGACATGATGAATGAGGAAACAAAGAAAGATACTGGGGGCGGGGATTAAAATTTATTTTCAAACCTGATTTTGTTATGCCCTGTACACATTTGCTGTTTGTTTCCTGAGGTGTAGTGGGGTATTGTTACAAGTGTGGCCTCGCAGACCCACATCTGCTGGACATGAATCAGTTTCATGGCTCAGATTCAAAACAGGCCAACTGCAGACCATACTCAGATAGCAAACAAATGAGGCCAGACCCCATAAGAAAGATCAGTGCCAACTTGCATAGCCATAAGCAGGAATTCCATTTGGACTGAAACAATTCTAACAGGATAAAATATTCCATTTGTATTAATTAATAGAAACTTACAGAGAAGAAAAGACCGTTCCTCTTCTGTCTGGGGTTACTGCTTTATTATACTGGGGTTTGTTTTTTTCTTCTGTTTTCTGGTGGGACTGGTCATGGGGGACAAGAAGCAGACACAGGACCTGTTAAACTGCAGTAGAAAGTGCCACACTTGAGAGGTAAAAACCCCCATGCTCTGTCTCCACTAGAACTTTGCATCAGGTTGGCTCAGTGATTCAGTTAAGATCCTCTCTCTCAAAGGCAAGACATATTTGCCAAAGAAGTTTTAACTTTATTTCTAAAAAAAGAAACTTTTCTTCCCTATTGCCATGGGAATTTTTCCTTAGCACATATCCTTAATGTAAGTGAAGCTGTACCTTAGTGATGCTCCTGATAATAAAAGGAAAAGCTTTGTGATGAGATAACATACTGAGTTATAGATATGGCACCTTTGTAAGGCAACATACACTGAGCACAAACCCCTTTCAGCAAACTAGTCAAACTATTTTCAAAAGCTGTTTATCATCTATTTCATCAAATGCCTTAGTAAAATGGATTAAACTGCTGATGGGTTTCACATTGTCAATGGCAATCAATATGTCACTCTTAAACAGAGCAATACGTGGTTTACAGATGGATGGGTTTCTTTTTTAAGATGTATGTATTAAGAAGCAAGTGTGGAGTTAATCTTTCAACAGGGAAACTAGAAATAAATGACATCTAATCATAAGAGAGTTCTGTGTGTTTATATACAGAATCATACAACAAAAAGGAAAAATTCATTTGCTGTTTAACTCCAAATCAGGTTTTGTTTTCATTGTTTTACTTTTCTTACCTCTGGGTATGAGCCAGCTTTTCTTAATTATTTAAGTGACTTTTTGTCTTATTTAAGTCATAATAATTTTTATTTCAATCATGATTAAAGTTCTTATTGTCTGTATAATCATTCAGTGCCTTAGTCATTCAGCTGATCCAGCTGCTGTTTCTGAATTCACAAATCTGTCCAACAAAGAAAGCTCTTGCTGAGCATTTGGGTATCAGCCCTTCAGCCAGGGCAAGATACCACCTATCACCTCTGTTTCAAAATTGAAAGAGAGTTTACCAAAGAGATAAGAGACACTTCTTGTGTTCACGAAGCCATCCTCAGTGCCCAACTACCCAGTTCTGCTGAGAAATTACTGGGGTTCAAACCACATACTCCATTCCAGAGGGGAGAGATTTCCTGAACAGGAGCTTATAGTCACTATTTTCTTAGACGATCGTCCTGTCTCTGCGACTTTGGGAGAACTTCAGGAGGGGTGGGAAAATAATTTTTTTTCGTTAACATCTCTGTCTGTGACAAGATCACTTGTCAGAACCATCCCTTGGAAATTAATTTTCAATTTTTTTTCTTCTAGCTGGTGGAAAGACATCCTTGCTTGATGTGATAACCTGCCGGGACCACAGAGGCAAAATCAAGTCTGGTCAAATCATGATCAACAACAAACCCAGCACTCCCGAGCTTGTTAGGAAATGCATCGCACACGTGCGGCAGGATGACCGGCTGCTCCCCCACCTGACTGTCAGAGAAACACTATTGTTCGTTGCCAAACTGCGCCTTCCAAAGTTTTTTTCAGACTCACAAAGGAAAAAAAGGGTAATTAAGCTGTTGGAAAAAAATAAAGTTGTCAAAAATGTGTCTGACAGGAATTATCCAAGAGATCCTGTGTGTTTGGAGTCAGAACAGCTAATCTGGCATTTTTTTATGTAGATTATGAATTATAAACCTTTTTCATCTTTCAAGATAGAAACCAGCAATTGTTCCAAAGCTCATAAGAAATGACAATCTAGAGAAAGCATTACAGAGGCTGAAAGACAAACTAAATTTTTGATCACTGAGTCTTTTTTAATGTTATCTCTAAAATCAAGATTTGTTTTCAAGTGTCTCTAGCACTGCAATATCCAGATGAATTTTAACCATATTAATCATATTTTCAGTTTTATCTCTGCACGGATGTGCAAATGAACTCTTGCTTGACGCCTGTCACCCTTGGATCCCCGCAGGTGGAAGATGTGATAGCAGAGCTCCGCCTGCGGCAGTGCGCCAACACCAGGGTGGGGAACGAGTACCTGCGGGGCGTCTCTGGGGGAGAGAGGCGCAGGGTGAGCATCGCCGTGCAGCTGCTCTGGAACCCGGGTGAGCAGAACCCACACCCTCCGGGGGCCCACCACACCCCTCTTGGGCAATAACGGGGCACTGCGTGAAGATGGAAGCTTTCAGGGCAGAGCCACACACTCAGCTGCCCCTGGGGCAGCTGAAGGAGTTTGTACTCAGGACACTTAACAGGCCTTGCACCACCCTCTGCCAGAGGCTGCCTCTCCATAGCACAGTCAGGGATTGGCTGCTGGTCCATTTGCTTAAATTGACATCAGTGCTGATCACAGGAAATACTGTAATTATTACAGGAATAATTCTGTAAACAGAGCGTTTCAGCAGCTGACACGCTTTTGCTTCAGTCACCTTTGCCAGTGGAAAAGTGGAGGCAGACCAAGGCAGAGCTCCCCAGGAGCCTTCACTCACCACTCTCTAAAACCACCATCGCAAAGATTACTCAAAGTTGCCTGAAGTTACTCTCACAGTAGTGCTCTGGATTGTGCATATCAGGATACGGTTTGGGGTTTATCCGACCACATGCCACAAGTTACTTTGGCCTATTTTAACATGGAGATCGTTTTCTTTTCCTCTGACCCAGCCCCCATTTACACGTGCAGCATTAACAGTAAATGTCTTTTTCTTGGCTGTATAGTCAGTCATTGCAGTCTTGTGCAACTCACTGACACTGCTGGTTCATGTTGTGGGTGTACTGGAAACTTCCACTGTCTTCAGCAGAAGCAAAACATGAGGCTAAATCCACAGCTAATTTTGTAGGATTGAATCCCCTTTCTGATCTTATATATATCAAAAGCACTACTAACCTTGACTGAGCATCTTGTTGAACAAGATTTCCCATCAGCTTTTTCACTAGGAAATGGATTTGAAAACTTTTTGCTTGTATGAAGTTATATTTTTGTAGTTATGGGGAAAGCAGAAGTTTTTTGCTTTTGTAAGAAAAGGATGCTCAGGAATAGATGTACTGAAGTAAAAACAAAAATTATATTTTCTTTAAATTTAAAAATAAGGAGTGAAATTTCATGCACTAGCACCATTTCACTTAAAACATATTTTCCAAACCAAACAAGCTGCTTTCCACAGCTAAACTTACTGTCTTTGGCAGGAATACTCATACTTGATGAGCCCACATCTGGACTGGACAGTTTTACTGCACATAACCTTGTGATAACATTATCCAGACTGGCCAGAGGAAACAGATTGGTTCTTCTTTCACTTCATCAGCCCCGCTCAGATATCTTTCAGCTGTTTGATCTGGTTCTTCTGATGACTTCTGGACTCACTGCCTACTGTGGAACAGCCAAAGACATGGTCCAGTATTTCACAGAACTAGGCTATCCCTGCCCAAGGTACAGCAATCCTGCGGATTTCTATGGTCAGTATCAAGCACTGTCATAAAAAATGTCATAAAAACATTTGTTTTCATCAGTGTCCAGCTAACACTGATTTTTGTTGACCATAATTTTCTTAGAAATTCATTTTAACTAACTCAAATCAAGATTGCAGCAAGTTCAGTTTTTAATAGGTTCCTTATTTGTCAGTACAAGAAGTGTAGCAAAAAAAAGATGTACAGACAAAGTTAATTTTAAAAAATTCTCCTTCTAACCCTGCCAGATGCAGTAATTTGTCCACATATTTAGCATACTTATCCCCATGTTTTAGCTGGTTGAAGCTTCTTCTCTGGGAAAGACACAAATAAACTGATCAGCTGCTTTCTGTAGACAGTTCTCTGATTTCTCAGTTAAGAAAATGTAGAAGCTAGTTTCCCAGAAACTAGCTCCTGGTCCCAGACAAACCTGGAACAGGTAATGGGAAAGAGGAGTGCTGCCCTAGAGAGCACACTGGAAGGGAGACAAACCTAATCCAAATCAGCAATCTGTTTACTCCTCAAAGAAAGTTTACATGGTTTCAAATCCATTCATTTTCTGGTTTTTGCAACGTGGAAAGGGAATCTGCCCCTGTTAATCTAATGGCAGGAATCTCTTAACAAGAGTCTGGTTCAATTCCAGCCCTTAGGTCTTTGCACTCAAGTTGGCCAGACATCAGACAACCATAATGCTCTGGAGTAACCTCTTCAGCTGTGCCTGTGTGGCAGGCAGTGCCAGCTGTGCAGAGATAAACAGAAGTTAGCCTTGGTGTTGAGCCCCACAAAAAGACCTTTGTCACCATCAAGGTTCAGAGCAGTCCTCAGCCAAGCACAGCCTTGGGGAAGGCTTGCAGCACCCCTGTATGGGAATGGAGAACCACAGGCAGTCCTGGGGAAACCTGTAGCTACAGCCTGCGGTTACAGAGACAAACCCCTGCGACGTGGAGGTGGGGAGGGCAGGGAGGCAGGTGGAAGATCACTGAATGCTGTGCATTCAGTGCTGGTACAGTCAGTACCCATAGGAGAAGAAAGGAAACAGGGGCAGCAGCAATGTGGAAATAGGACAGGATGGCAGAGGATCCACAGCAAGAGGGAGCACCTGATGGAAACACACAAATGCTGGCTCTGTGTCTGACAGAGGAACAGGAGACCAGGGCAGAAGGGGAGGCATAGGGCAGATTGCAAGGAATTTCTGATGGACTTGTCCTAAGTGTGGCTGAACAGACATGATCAGCCCAGTGCAAGGAGCTAGGAAATGTGCAGTGATTGTTCTCTCAGAAAGCATGTGTAAAACATCAGATACTGTCAATCTACACCGAACATCAGCATGGGAAAATACTATTGTAAGTTTAGATTAAAAAACCAAAAAAGCTAAGTCAATTATTATTGGTATGACTGTGCTGTCCTTAGAAAACATTCCTTTTGGACTTTCTCACTATCAGGTAAAGTTTATGGCACCTCTGTAAGATACAAATAAGACAGTAACTATAATTTTGCAGATGAAGAAAAAGCATGATTTAAGTCAAAGTCACCTATAAGACTGTAAATGCTTACATGCCAGGAAGGAAATTCAAACTATTTTTTTTCTCAGCACCACTCTCAAGCCACTATGAAATTTATAAAAATCTGAAAGAGTAGTTTATAATATTATAATAAGCAATTATGTAATCTTTCAGTGATGCATTGAGTGACTACGTAGGAAACATACACATTAACAATCTGTTCATCTCTAATTACCTAAAATAACTGATAAAGTTCTAACTGTTGTAAATTAATGCATGTACACAGGTTGTACTGTCTGCTCCCAATGAAATCCCTGATTCTAAACACATCATAAAGTTATTTCTTCTATAGCTCATGGATTCACATCAAGTAATGTCTTGCAGTTGACTTGACCAGCATCGATAAACAGACTGCAGAAAAGGAGATGGAAAGCCGAAAAAGAGCAAATGCTCTTGCCAACTTGTTCCTAGAAAAAGTCAAACAGTTTGATGATTTCTTATGGAAAGCTACTGAAGGAGACAACACCGAGACCACAGTCAGCAAGCAGAGGTAAAGAAAAGAGTGTTGTACAGAAGATCTGGAATAATAGCTACACCTTGTGCTAATTTTTTTTCTCTTTTTCTTCTGGGCAGGGTCCATTTAAATTCAGAAGAGGCTATCAATATGCCTCACCATTCAAGTGATCAGTTACCAGGAGCCTTAAAGCAGTTCACTATATTACTGAGGTAAACTTACCTTCAGCATAAACAGCTATGTATCGTGCCCATTTGTATTTCAAATCACAAGAAAGAAGCACAGAACGTTCCACACCAGTTGTCTTCCTTCAGGCTTTCAGCATTTTAGGCCTGAAATAGTCGGTGGCTACAGGTGCTTCATAGGTTTGATTAGGCAAAATCCTTTACAGAAGCAGGGAGCCCAACTCCTGTCCTAGCCAAAGCCAGCAAGTTCCAAGAATTGATTTTTAACACTGTTTGGGGCTATGTATCTGTATGTAACTGGCATTAGTAAGTATTATATCTTATGGTCATAATTGCTGTTTTCCTAGTCGTCAGGTCTCCAATGACTTCAGAGATCTTCCAACATTATTAATCCATGGATTTGAAGCCCTTCTTATGTCATTATTAATTGGATTTTTGTACTATGGCCATGAAAAAAACGGACTCTCTATTCGTGACACAACAGCACTGCTGTACATGATAGGTGCCCTAATCCCATTCACAATAATTTTGGACGTTATTGCCAAATGTAAGTGTCAGTCTTCTTGTAAATGCTATAAGGAATCAAAAAATCCTTAAATCTATGAAAAAAAATAAACTTATTAATACAACCCGTTGTGTTTGTTCCTACCCTGCAGGTCATTCAGAAAGGGCAATGCTTTATCATGACTTGGAAGGTGGAATGTACTCTGTTAGCCCATACTTCTTTGCTAAGGTAATTGGTTTCGTTGCCAGGAAATACAAACAGCTGTCTTGAGCATTAAAAAACACAAGCAAAACAAAGCCTTGTTGTATAAATAATCACATTCATATCGGACTTTGTTCTTTTGTGTCTGCCAGCTAAGGCTATCACTCTTGCTTCCTTAGTATTAATAGATTAAGCCTCACACTACTTTAGATCTTTGCCGTAAGTCATGGCTGAGATCCCACACCAGAAAAGCCAAAGAAGAACTTTTCACTGGGTTCTTTGGCCAGAATGTGAGACATCTCATACGCAGATTTCTGGGTTCAGACAATTTTACATACCTGCATATTTAATTCCTAAGCATCTCTGAAAGTTTGCTTACATATCTTGATCTGTAAAACAAAACATTTGTATCAAATGCTAAAGCAAAGGTAAAACAGAAATGACAAAATGCTGTGATATTTCCAGTAGTTGGTTGGGCCTGTATTGGTCCAAGCTAAGAAATGTATTACATGCACAAAGAGCCAGAGTTTCTAGAATTAAATTTAGAACTTTTTAAAAACTACATTCTCTTTTTCAGAAGGGTTTTGAATAATCCTTTCTTTGTGATGTTAGATGAGTTCTGCCTGCCATGGCATCTGTAATTTAGGTTTCCATTTCTGCACAAGGTTTTAAATGCTTATTAGTGGTTGCCAGAGAAAAATATTCTTTGCATTGTGTCACAAAGATTGCATGTTATTCACAGAGAAATCGATGTAATTTGTTGCAACCTTAGTATTAGAGGATAGTAGCAACCCCCCTTTGGAAGAACTAATACTCTCTGTATACCTCTTTAAATATTTGAGAAAATCCCAGTTATGCTTTTGTTTTACAATGAATCAAGTTGCTAACTGGACTGCCTTTGGGACAAGGTGGGGAAGAGACCAACAGCCAAATTTGTCTCAAATTTGATCCCACGATACTTTGAACCAAATTGGGACAAAACATTGCATTGCTGTGAGTCAGTAACAGTATTACTGTCATCAAGCACACCAGTTCTCACCAAAAGTGTTACATTTTCAGCAGCTCCCAAACCTGTAACATGTAAACAAGACGTCTAATCTGTAACAAGTATACTCTCCATTTAACAATTAGTTATAGGCATTGTCATAACTGGGAAAAACCTAGCGAGGATTTGTTTCTGTTGTGGGTTGTTCTTGCATGTCACTGACAACCCCCAACAGGGAGATGATTGCATTCTAAGGGAGTATTTCCTACAGCTTTTATAAATGGCCCGTAAGTACGTTAAGGCACATCTCATCTATTTTTGTAATTATCATTCACCTCTCTCTCTTTTTGTATTTTCTTTTTCATCTTCCCAAACAGATTTTGGGGGAGCTCCCAGAACACTGTGTTTTTGTTATAATTTATGGGGTTCCCATCTACTGGCTGGCAAACCTTGTTCCTGAGGCGGAACACTTCCTGCTGAACTTCCTGTCCGTGTGGCTGGCTGTGTACAGTGCCCGCGCCATGGCGCTTTGGGTGGCAGCCCTGCTGCCGACCTTACAGCTCTCGGCCTTCTTTGGCAACGTCCTCTTCACATCATTCTACCTGAGCGGTGGTTTTGTGATAAGCCTGGACAGCCTCTGGACAGGTGAGACAAAGCTGCCACCTTTCCTCCAAAATGAAACATCAGAGGCTTTCTTCAGTGACAGTGTGTCCTGTGCAGGAAAACTCAGCTGTATTCTTACCTTTTTAATCATCTTCTTGGATGGTGACAGTGCAGTCAGGTCATTCATTTTACATCAGTTTCTCCATCTGAAAAGGAGGCAACAGGAAATTTGGTCAAAAAAGGACCTGCAAAAGGCTTGATTCTTAAGGAGTTGCTAAATTCTTCTGTAAAAAGACCTGTATTCAAAAGATGAAGATGGAGCTCCAGGAAGACTTGGTTGACAGGGGGAGTTTGATGGATATGGGTATTAGCTAACTCCTGATTTCCTGTTTCCATGTAGCTATGTAAAGTATATCTGCCATTTTGTCCAATAACAAACTGTTACATGTTTACAGCCTCTGGCTGTCAAGAAGTGAGACAAACCTGCTGTATTTGGCAGCAACACAGCAGTATTTGAGGTCTCAAGTTCTGTGTGTGTATCAATTTCTCTCATTTTCTTTTTCAGTTCCTTTCTGGGTTTCAAAAATCTCTTTCCTCAGATGGAATTTTCAAGGAATGATGCAAGTTCAGTTCACTGACACCACATATGGAATGACTGTTGGAAACATTACTTTTCAAATACCAGGAAAACTTGTAAGTCAGTAATAAAAATTGTTGCATACATTTGATAAGCATTTGGAATGCTATTTATATGCCTCTCATATAATAGATGGTGCAGGCCTCAAATTTGGCAATTGCAAAATCAACACATGAAGTGGTGTTACACATGGTTGTACATTTGTTCCTAAAGATGGCCTTACAGCAGTCACTCCTTCTATGCCTTTCTTTCAGTTGAAGAGAAAAAACAAAATAATAAAAGGCAGCTCTTTTCTACACCAGCCCCAACTATGCACTTGCTGAAATCGTTTAGAAGCTGAAATGTGTTCTTCTGAAATAGGAATAGTGTAGCTGCAACCCTCTACTAAAACCACCCTGGAAGCTACACCCAAGCTGGAAAACAGGGAAAGGCAGCAGGGGCCAGGGAAGCTCACACATAAAACACACTTCACAGATCCAGCACGAAAATTTTGTGTCTTTCCCTAATTTTGCGTTATTGGTCATGACAGATCATTCAGTCTCTGGACCTGGACTCCCACCCTCTCTACGTGAGCTACCTCGTCCTCACTGGCATCATTTGCAGCTTCCTGCTTTTATACTATTTATCCCTGCGCTTTATCAAGCAGAAATCAACCCAAGACTGGTGAGAGCAGCGGCGGCAGCAGGTGACGGCCTCCCTCGCAGGAAGGGCGGTGCGGGTGCCCCGCAGGAGCCGCACAGGAGCCGCGCAGGAGGCGCGGAGCGGCGGGCGCGGGCACCCGGCTGCCACAGGATGGCAGCAGAGCCCCAGGAGTTGGGGCTGCCTGCACGGACCGCAGCTGCAGCCTGGGATTGGGGTCGGGGTGGGCTTTGGGGATTTTGTTTGCTTCACGTACGGTTCTCATGAGTGACAAGGCGCTTATGAGTTCCGCACATCTGGAAATAGTCTGAGCTACGGGCCACCGATATAAAAGGACCCATCACACTCTGTAATAACAGCTGATGTTTTAGTCCATAATGTTTGAACATACAGTGATCACGTACTTAATTCAGAGGGCTACAAGAGAGCAGGATCGAAACACTACTTTCTGTGGCATGTATGACATTTAACACGCTAAGAACAGCGCAGAGGAAAGCAACGGAGGAGATTTCACAAGCGCTTCAGGAGAACATGCGAGGATGGAAAGCAATTGTTAACTACTCTGTGTTCCAATTTGTTATGTGTTTTATAGCTTTACTTCTGTGTTTTAAAGCTTTGCCTTTGTGTTCCAGTAATATGCTGATGATGCCCAAAACAAGTATTTGCTCACTGTAGAGATGATATCTTGTAACAAATAAAATTATCTCACCTTCTTGGATTTATTTTTACAATATGCCAACTGCTTGCTATTAATGACATCTTTCTCCGTTGCAATACAAATCACAGCAATTTGCCAAGTTTGCTTGCTGAGGTTCTCAGGTAGAAGACACCAACCTGCCCCCTAGGAATTAAAAATCTAACGATGCAACCTATTAATGCTTGTCATAGTGCACCTAGTTATGCTCAGAAAAAGACTATCAGTAACTAAATGGCTGTAATTCACCAAGTTGTGCTAAGTGCATGTGCAAATTAGGTGTAGAGTTGCTGTGAGCATTTTGTAAGACTAGCTTGCTTGCTTTTAAACGTTTAGATGCATATCTCTATTCTTATATACAGAAACTCAAAGCAGATTGTCTAGTTGACTTTCATTTGCATGTTGCACACAGTGGAAAACTCCTAGTGTAATCAGCTCTAATGTCCCAGATACTGTTATGTAAATCCTGAGGTTTGGTTGTTCTTGGTTTAAGAAAGAGGAATGAAAGAACAACCATGTTTTAGTATTCTATTTGGCAATTAGGACTGCAACATTATTTTCCGAAGGTTCCATGTGGTAATAAATTCCCAGGAAGACCCTGGTCTAAAGATGTTAAGCAGGTCTGATACAAAGTAAGTTCTTCAGCCTCAGGCAGCAGTCAGAATCCAAAATACTCCAAGGTTCTTCTAAGGTGAATTCTACCATTTCTTTCTGGTTCTGCTGCATTTGATTTCAAAAAACCCCACTTGATCTGATCTTCGTGCCATTTTGAAATTATCAGATTTTCACTGCCTTTTAGTGGCAAAGCCAATTCTTTCAGTCCAATTCAGCATCATTAAATTGTCAGAATACCAGCTTCCTGTTTGATTCTTAATTATTCCTTTTTATTATATTTAAGACACTTAATTTTTTTTAAAGTGGTTTACTCTTCTTTGTAATGATCTGTTGTGATTAGAATCTCTTTTATATTACACTGAAGTTTTAAGAGTATATATTGGTAGTTCTAGTCTAAACCTCTATTTTCAAGGTATTTAGAGGATTAAATTCTAGGCTGACTCTCTGTTGTGAATTCACTTTGATGTTTAATAAAAAAAAAAAAGGAGCGACACAATGGGAGAAATTAAAGACATAAGGGACAGCTCTGAATTTTAGGGGCATATTGTCATGCACAGAAATCTTCAGGCATCTAGATAAGAATATACCATAGCCTTAACTTTGAATTTCCTTCCTTTTGTGAAATTAGTCAGGCTGCTGACATTACTTAAACAGCCTTTTTCAATTTAATATTCCACCCTCTTACCATTATGCAGCAGGACCAAACGGTGTGAGTGTTTCAGAGGTGGTGTTATGACAAGGGTGGATGTATCCATAATGGGGACTTGAGCGGTGAGCCGAGGAACAGCCCGCGTGCGGAGTGCGGGAAGAGCTATCATAGGATGTGGCCGGGCCTCTGTTTACACAGAGAAAGCTCATATTCTATATACTACAATTACATTAGCACACTGCCTATGATCATATCTTGTTTCCTTGATGCCGAGAGATGGGGAATATAGGCTGTGATTATTGTTACAGGCTTTAGCAATAAGAAGGTAGGAGCCTTGAAATACCAGCAATTAGTGTTCATGCCTAACAATAGCATCCGTGGGGCTGTGTACAGAGAAGAGCTCAGGGAAGAGTGGGTGGATGACACACAACCTGCCCCACTCGCACTGCTGGCAGTTGCAAATAATGCAAGTTTAGGGGAATGAAGCCCCTCTCAGCCAGTGAAGGTCATGCTGCATGCCTTGGCCTCTGCTCACACTTCCACAGCGGTGCTGCCGCTGCAAAAGCAAATGGTTGGTGAGGCAATAGAAGTCTTCCCAAGAATGGCTAAAAGTCATAATTGAATTTCAGCACAGCTTTGCTTTCCAAGTTTGAGAGTCGCCGTTTCCTTTTCCTTAGACTGTATCCCTGTATCAAGCAGCAGCTCACTGTGCCCTCCTGCCTGCACTCCCGGTATCAGAGTTGCTCCAGTCGGCAACAATCTCAATACTGAGACAAAACAACACAAGGAAGACACTGCCCAAACCTCACTGTACCGCCCCCTCTGTCCAAACCTCGCTGTACCGCCCGCTCTGTCCAAACCTCGCTGTACTGCCCGCTCTGTCCAAACCTCGCTGTACCGCCCGCTCTGTCCAAACCTCGCTGTACTGCCCGCTCTGTCCAAACCTCGCTGTACCGCCCGCTCTGCCCAAACCTCGCTGTACCGCCCGCTCTGCCCAAACCTCGCTGTGCCGCCCGCTCTGCCCAAACCTCGCTGTGCTGCCCGCTCTGCCCAAACCTCGCTGTACCGCCCACTCTGCCCAAACCTCGCTGTGCTGCCCGCTCTGTCCAAACCTCGCTGTACCGCCCGCTCTGCCCAAACCTCGCTGTGCCGCCCGCTCTGCCCAAACCTCACTGTGCTGCCCGCTCTGCCCAAACCTCACTGTGCTGCCCGCTCTGCCCAAACCTCGCTGTACTGCCCGCTCTGCCCAAACCTCGCTGTGCCGCCCGCTCCACAGGGCCAGCGCGGTGCTATGGACTTCAGCAATGTGGTAAGGCAGACATGCAACTCCAGCAGAGCACTGCCCGCCAGTCCGACAGTGCCACTGTCCCAAGGATTCACCAACTGCTGCTGTCTTTGCTCTCCCTGTATCCCCCCTGGCCAGCTTCAGAAGGGATCTCCTCAGCTCTAAGTCCTGGTCCCTGCTCCTGCAGGCAACCAAGTCAGTGCAAAAACTGATTTTGAACCGGCACCACATTTAATTGGTCGCAGGGTTTCCAGGCTGTTTTGTCCAACTACTGCTTGAACTGTGCACAATCCAGCTATGGGGCAATGGGCTATGGGGCTGCAGTGTTCAGACGTCTCCAGTTTGGGAATGGGATTATCAAATACAGGCAACAATGACATCCGTAAGGAAAATTTAGAAACACAAAAGTTGGTGGTGGTTACATGGATAACGATCTGTTAAGAAACAGATTTAAAAATTGCCTTTATTGGTTTAGTATTTAATACAGCAAGAGGTGGGAAGTTCTTCCCCAACTTCCACTCCAAGTTTATGCAGTCTCTCCACTACGGCAAAAGGACAAATTTTTTTAGCAGTGGAAAATGGATTACAGAAACACTGCCCTGCATATTGGCTCATGGGTAGTGTTAGTCCTCCAAAATAATTTTAACTTCTCCTTGGGGAAGGACCAGCTTTCACTATGGCTAACCTAAATTAATAAGTAGTTTCCAGAAGTTTCATTTTATATTTGTTCATTCCAAAATCCCTTCAGAAATGCTAGGTAAGTAACAAGTATCAATAGCCATTCCTTTTAATAAAAAAACCCAAACCCAAAATATTAAATTCCTTTAAAAAAAATTCACAGACAATACACTATGCGTGGAGATCCTTTGGGTAAGAAATTGCAGGTGTTGGTGTGTCCACTTGTACCAGAAATAGCAAACCTTTCAAGTTATAGCCACAGTGATTAATTTTAATGGCAGTAGACAAGAAGCAGTGTACACAGAGCTCTGTGACATGCTGCTTTTTTTTATATATACTCTGAGAGCCAAGACAAGCCCTTCATGTGTTAGCAGCTATTAATTAAGGCAACAATGTTTAAGCAGTGGGTTGAGGTAATTTTAAAACTGCTTAACCCTTTTCAGAACTGCTGAGCTTTAGAAAGTACATATACATGTGTGTGTGTGTGCTCATATTAATATGTAAAGGTATCTGCATGAATGGATTACACACATATGTATACACACACATAACTAATGCCTCTGATTGCTCTTCTCTTTTTTTTGTAGAGAATATTTTAAAAGCAGTTCAGATCCATAATTTATAGAAGTGCTGTTCCCAATTCATATAATTAATTATAAGACTGTTTGTTGACATTTATTTTGTCATTAAATCAAACTTAAAGGTTATTTTGAATTGCAAATTTTGTTGGCATTATTTTGCGTTCGTGGCCACAATTAGATACTTATAATGCTTCCAGTGCTAAAAAGCTGCAACTTCAAACCCTCAACATTCACACCGTGGCTCCAGAACCAGCATCTCCCATCAACAACACATTTGGATGTTTTGCTCTTCTTTAAGCATCTGATCAGATTTTGCTACATTTCCAATGGCATCTCAGCACTGTTTCTGCCCCATGTTAGTTTTTCATGTTGAACAAGTGGATCTAGAGGGCTAAAGTACTGGCCAGAACTACATGGTGAGTAAACAAACAATGCCACTTGCCTCAAAAATAATTTGTATTTTTTACGCAAGCAAATTAGCCTGAGTTTTCAAGCAAACGCAGCGGAATTGAAAATCTGTGAACATTCACAAGTAGTCAAAACCAAAATGCACAGAACATGTAATTTCAATAAGCTCCCAGAGCCTTGCAATAACATACAACCATACCAGGTCACAGGTAACATCATCAGACTTCAAGACAGTCTTCAAGACTTTCACTTACTGGGGGATGGGGGAAGTGTTTAGAAAACAATAAAAACTTTTTTAGAATAGAAAACCTTCAAGTTTCACGGAGAAAATCAGAAGGAAGAAAACCAAACAACCTAGCAGCACTGCTATGCCTGTCTGGCCTCCACCAGCAGCTCCTCCCTGACACGAGTAAACATCATCCTTCTCACGATTCAATACTGTGAAGATTGCCCTAAAAGAACTGAGTATTATCTTAATAATCGCTTTTCAACAAACACCCAAATCTTCTGTGACTCAGTTAAAAATAGCCAATCGCCTTGAGGTAGGGCTTCATCTGACTGTGGAAAGGCATTAAGCCAAAAAATGGGAGCTCCAAACAAAGCAGCAGAAAAACGTGCTACACAAAATGAAAACTCTGAAGAACAAGACTTGCAGTGCCCTTATTAGCTGCCACCAGGTCCTGGATGTTATGCTACACAAGGCAGCTGCTGGATTTAAAGGTGGGGAAGTCAGAGATCAAACCTGTGGTGGCCATCAGCCCAAGAGACTCCGATCTCAGCTAAGTGAGGCAGAACAGCAACAACGGCTTTGCTCTTTTAGCGCCCCCTTGATACCATCATTTAATCAACTGTTTGGCTTGTAGTTCATAGCAAGAGGAGCATGAGCTGCCATTCCCCCCAGAGCCACAGGGGCATTTCAGGCCGGTGGGCACAGTCCGAAAGCCAGCACTGTCCCACCAGTACCGCAGTGATTCTGCACACAGCACTTCTGGCCACCCACACCACGAGCTGCACCTGCCTCCCCGCTTCCCCCCAAAACTCCTACAAATAATCATGTAAAAAAGCATTTTGGCCAAGTATTACTGTTACCAAGAAAGGTGCACTTGTCTGTTTACAGCAGAGCTCAGCACTGCCAAACGATTCCCACACACTTGCTCCAGGTTCATTCCTTCTAAAAGCAAGACAAAGGAAAGGTGAATGAGTATTTTTAGCTTTATGTACTTCACAGGGAATTGCTCAGTGCCTCTGTATTAGAAAAACGCCTTGCAGCTCTGTAGTATGTTCAGTGACAGGCGTGTGATAAATTTCCACTGGAAAAAAACTCTTGAACATGACTGACAATAGTAAAGCCACAAATTACCGTAATTTTATGCCCCCTGCAGCTAGTGGTATAAAACATAGTTTTCAACCTTGTTTTTACTTGCTGAATTTAGACAAATTTATAATGTTATTGATGACAGTGAGAAAGACACTCAAATGCAGAAATTGTATTCCTTGGCATAAACACAACTGGAGCACAATATTTTATATGTACTATAGGAGATGAAAAATATGGCTGTCTTTACATACATACATACATACATTAAAAAAAGGAAAACTGAAGGATTCAAAATAATTAATTTCACATTATATACATATTTATTTTCAGTTATCACACACTTGATCAGGGCTTTTTTCCTCCTCCCTGGAATGCTGAACTGTTAACCAGGTGCACCACATGGTATTACCAGCGCTCTCTCTTGCTGAACATTAATGTTTGAAGGCTGTGTCAATAATATAATAAAGAAAAGCAAAAACCTTGTTTAAGGAAAGTCTACAGATATATTACTCCTAATGGATTTTCCAGTGAGCATATGCTATCTATCATATTTCTAATTTTTACACTGTAATTTTACTTACAAAGGGTTGTGAAGGCCTGAGAAATGGACAATCGCTAGGGACAATCAAGTTTTACAGTTAACCAACCCCACATACAGATCATTCTAGTTACTAACTAAAGTAACGGGAGGGAAATCCCAGGGAAGTCTGCAAGTAACAAGGACATTTGCATGATTTATTTTTGGTTTAAGCAGAAAGTTTTTCAGATTATGGCTCAGTAGCAGGCTCAGCAAAAGGACACAGTTGCTTCAGTAACAACCTCACCTCAGGCTGCTATTTCAGTATCTGAACATGCAAAGAAATGGTCATGGCCCCAGTGCTACACATGGTCCTGTATCCAAACTCCTCTTCAGAACTACCCTGCATTACACTAATACCACACTTGCTATAACAGCCTTCATTGAATTTGAGAAGTGAGAGGTTGAAGAGGCTACTGCTGGGACAAACTTCCCTTGGTATTTCTGGTCTGGGATGATGCTCGTCTTCCTTCAGTCACCCAGCTGTGATTACAGGACCAGTGCCACGCCGACTCCCTCTGGGGAGAAGCATGAGGGCCAGGCTTGACGCAGCAGCTCTGATTAGTCCTTCATGGCTTTTTCCTTCACTGAGCTCGGCTGAGCAGCCAGCACACCCTCGCAGCCCTTCCTGCTGCCACAACCTTCTCCAGCAAACCTCAAGGAGAAGCAGTTGAAGAGGAGTCAGCGGGAGCCATGAGAAAGGCAAAGGTCCATGGTGGTGTCATCAACCATGGCAGCCAACAAGCTGCGGGTTGCTCCTTCCTGTCATGGTCATTCACTCCCAATCCAAACAGGCCTAAGGCATCATGCTGAAGCTGCTGGTTTTGTCTATTGAGACCCACAACTGCCATCCTTCCCACTTTCCCTGTACTTCCCATCCCCTTCAGAGTTCCTCTGCAGTGATCCTGTATTTTGACAAACACTGCTCCCAGCCCACCTCCCATAATAAAAATCCAGCACCCAACAAAACAGCCTTTCAGAGCTTTCTTCAACAGCCTTGAAGGAGGTTGGCCAGAACAACCCTGTCCTGTCCACACTCCACTGCTTTCCCTCCAGCCTAAACTGCTTTCTGTCTAGAAAGTCCACCCTCCACTCCTGCCCTCAAGATTCATGTCCAACTATCTACAAACCTTTCCAAAACTCCATTATTCAGATCTGACCTGGTCTCATGGACTATGTGAAGAACAGCAGATGCAAACTAGTTGCAAAGCCAAGAATTACGTTTGCTGCTGGTTGTCAAGACTCATTACTGCCGGACACCAGGGTTTGCTGCTTTCTAAGCCCTGAGTTCATCGGCACTTAACAGCTGAGGGAAATAACTGTGAGAAACACAGAGCTACAAAGAGGTTTGTAGCAATCACTGCAGACAATAGCAATTCCATAGATACCAGTGCTTTATCAGTGTCCAAGAGTAATCACATGAGAAATTGTGAAGCATTAGCCAGTTGCAATATAAAGGTTTAAGAGTATCAGAGACAAACCTTGCATTAATAGTTTTATCTAAAAGTAGATCAACTTGGAACCCCCGTCTATAGCAGGCGCTGCATAAGACAGTTTCTATTATCTCATTTTCTTAATTACAGGAAACAGTAGAGAAAACTTAAACCTCAAACTTCTGCATCTCATCTTATTTCCATACCTAATGGGAAATCCAGCACTTTGCTCTTGTAGCTGAGGATCTGCACTCAGGAAGATGCCCTCAGATTGAATTACAGTCTCAGCTGGAGCCACTAACTTGGAAGGATATTGGGTTTCCTCTGATTATTGATTCACAGAAACACTGGCAAACCACCAGAGGCTGCAGCTATTCTGGAAAGCAAATATGTTTTGCCAGTTACTTTACACAGAAATTATGAGAATAATTTTAAGAAATGCAGAGAAATATTTGCTGAAAAAATAGGCTAAATTCAATGACAGTCTCAGCTTTTTCTTACATGCTTACTTTTTTCACCTTTTCAGTAAAAATAAACTGGTGTGGGAAATTGGACATTCCTTCTAGATGCTGACAGATTTCTCACATTGAACAACAAAACCTCCTGGTCACATCCATCACTTCTGTCACTTTCCCCTCTGCTGTGCTCCTGGGGAGTCCAGAAGCATCACATGTTCAAGAAAAGCACTAAATACAGTACTACCCTGGTGAACACACTACCAGTCTATTCCTCTGTCAATATGTGCACTCGTGATCCTCCCTTCACAGTTATGATCCTCCTTAGTCATGTAAACTGCAACTGGAATCCTGCTGACTCAGGCATTCGATCTATAAAAACCCTCTGACTCTCACTGCCAGAGTCACAATCCACTCAGCTACTCCATTTTCAACGGTGGGTACATATTAAGAAAGTCTGAAGACAGCTACTAACCTACCAAGCTGCAATTCTTGCCATAAAAAAGGGTCTCAGGAGACAATGAGTTGAACGAACTGTTTTAGTAGATAAGGATAAAACTATAGCATGTAATTATCATGCTGCAAAATGACTACATTGGTAGGTAACGAGGAAACTTTTCCTGTGTTGATCTCAAAAGCCCAAAAGTCCCCTCCTCCTACCCCTGCCTGAAGGGGAGTGGGGGAAGAGGCAAGCCCATAATGTGGTGCAGGGCACAGAAGTGAGATTAAGTCATCTCAATTCAGGCAGCAAGCTTTTCCCAGTCTTCTCAACCCCAATCAAGACACACCATTATGCAAACATATACACACTCCCACAATTTGCTTTCTACAGTAACATGTCAGGTCATGGCATGTCAGCAGGTTCTGTGCTTCCCACGGAGGCCTCTGGAAAGGCATGCTGCCATCTCACAGACACTTCACCTGGTCTGGATCTTGCACAATCCCAGTTATCCACTAGCCAGTGGCAAATAATTCCATCCTGGTTTAAAGGGGTGCATGCTGTGGTCAGTGTGACAGAGTGCGTTTGCTCTCAGGACCAGTAAATCACCATGACAAGTTTGCAAGGCTGCCATTCTGCATTTTGTCATCTTACAGGTTTCTCTCTTTGAAGATGAAGAAATAATGAAACTGCCTACTTATTTGGTGAAGAAATGCCAACCTTCTAAACTGCACTCTTCTTCATGCTTGAAATGGCTGAGTCTCAGCACAACGATGCACAAGAAATATTATCATTTCAAGCGTGTTCTTGAAGAGTCGGCACAAATGCCAATTCTGCAAAACCTTCCCGGTATAACCTTGTTTCAGATCGAGATGATTGTGTCCCAGAGTGGCACAAATCCCTCACTGGCCCACATTTTAAAGACAGGAGAGACACAGAGACAGAGCACTTCTCTGTGTAATCATCCCTTAACTGCACACGAAACATTTACTGGAACAGGAAATCAAAAGTATTATCACACAACAGCAGCCCACCCTTTGAATAATCTCCTCCTTCCCATCTCTGCCACAGGGCTCCGTGAGTCCAGGCTATTCCAACAGGATCCCAAATGGTCAGCACGTCCTTTTGCTCATTTCCCTGTCACTGCTGCCATGAAACCCTGGTTCTGTTTGGTCTCATGTTCCTGCAGCACCTCACTGACGTTTAATCGGCTCTGCAGCCAGCTTGCTCAGCCCGTAACTTTCCATGAGGCCACTCAAAAGGCAATTTTGGAGCTGAAAACCATTTCATTTATACTCTTCAGTCACAGGCTATCAAATGTACTTCTCATCTCTGTAATGGCAACAATTAAATTACAGGGCTCGGTTCTGGCAGAGTTCGAGCCAAACCAGCTAGAAGAAAAATGCACAGATGTTAACTTGCACCAATCCTGCATGGTCAGACCCCACCGTGGGCACCAGCAACACACAGCCCTACATCTGGCTGTGGCCTTGTGTGCTGCTCTCCTGCCTCAGAGGGCAGCAGCCACCAAACATGACCCCTTGGTATAACAACTGTCATGATGCATAGCCTCATGACACTGCACCTCATCAAAAAGAGAGTTAAGATGCACAGATCTGCTGTTAGCTTCCTCTGTGATGACCCGGTGTTTGCTTCAAGTAACATTCTCTTCCTTAATCCATGTGCTACCTCAGCTCCAGCAGCATCCGTGCCCATTTCCTCCAGTTAGGCTCAGCTGTGGCTCCGCGTACAGGAACACGGCTACTGCTGTGAAATGGAGAGATTCACGAGATGACCTCTAAAAACAAGAGCTGTGCCACCAGAGAAAGGGTTGCCAACTAGTTGACACAGTCTTCAATTATGCTGCTATTACACTGAAACACATGTAATGTAGCTGCAGCTTTAGAAAAAAGAACCATCTCCATTTGTGAAATGAAATAAACTGAGTCCTGCCTAGGCTTGCTTTCAGATAGGGCACACAACCATTAGGCTATGAATGAAATTTCAAATGTTAATGCCTTATCTTGACAAGCCAGGAACAAAGGGTGTGAGACGGTTGGAGCCACGTAGCTGCCGTATGTTGTCGAGTCGACGCTTGTGGAGCGATGAAGGTCACTGCAAAACCACACCACCGAGGAAGCAGACACTGCTTGCATTCATCCAGCTTGCCTGGAAAACAAAATTGACCATTCTCTCCCCTCCTGTTTAGTGAAGCCTCATTTTTAAAGTACAGCAGGATTTTTCTGTGTATTTGTTAATATAATAATTAATTAAATTGGAAGTTTCACTTTAAAAAAATTAGGTCCCGATTTCTTTCTTTGACACATTCAGATTACCATACAATCTTGCAGAATTTTGCCAAAACCTTGTGTGCACACATGAATTTTTAATTACCACAATTTTGCACATGTGGAAAAATCTAAGAAAGATAAGGTTAAGATATGGCCGAAAATGTACAGATTAATACACAAAGCTATGAAATGCAGAGAAACAATCTTTCATTTCGTTAAAACCTGTCTGAAGTACTCAGTAGGCAACATGTTCCATTTGCAATACCAATGTGCACATTTGTGAGTTACCATCATTACGCTCAGAGAGAATGGATGTATTTTCTACCTATTATTTAATTTTTGTAACTTAGACGTGTCTTATTTTCATGATCACACAACTCTGGGCTCTAAAATATCGTATCAGAGTAGCTGTCCTCCCACATTCCTTCAAATAAAGCATGTCCACCAGCCTCCCAGCAAGGAAAAATTGCTACCCCTACAAAAAGGCACGGCTTTGTTTAAAAGGCATGTTTTCGTGGACGTGCAGTTCTTGTCTCCGTAAAATCAACTGGACTAATGGTTACAAGAATGAAGATGCTATCCAACTACAACACACAAGGCTAGAGTAAAAACGTGAAAGTATTTTGTCTTTGCATATAGTACCCAACACCCTACCAAAATGCTTAACACAAGAAAGTACAACTAGGAGAAAACTTAAAAAATATGTTTATTTTCTGTGTAGATACAGCTCCATCCTGAAGATGATGTTCTTCACCCTTATACTCCACCCCAAAGAACAGTGACCAGGCAAAGAACAAGGGATAAGACAGTCTCCTTCAGTTACAGTTCCAGCAACTTTCTTGATATACATACATGTCGCAAATCAACAGGGGCAAAAAACCAGTTGAGTTTATAGCAGATCATACATTGAAACAAAAATACCTCAGAAGGCTGCATCTTGATATTTCATTAGCAATTTTAACAGCATTTCTATTAATGAACGTTTCTATCAACTGCAGTTACGGACAGTGATGTTAATCACAGATTTAAATTAAAAATTACACATAACATGCTTTTTAAAGTTTTTATTGAATGTAGTATTTAAACAATTTCATAGACAACTAAATCATAAAACAGTCTGTTCATGATGCTTCCAATTTTCTGTTCCTCCATTTTTCCACATAGAACTTGAATGTCTCCTATAAACAGAGTGGAATAAACAAGTTCAACCGTGCTTCAACTGAAAAGTTACTAATTCTGAACAAAGTCTTACGTCCTGACAAAATCTATTATTCTCTGTCATGCAAAACTAGATCTGTATTGAAGTCTGTATAATTAGGAAAAATACCAGAGAGAGTGAATAAAAGGAAAAGGAAAACCTTGCCAAAAATGCATAATGAAGCTTCTATTACTAAATGCAATAATATAATCAATTTCATTTTTAAAATGAAAATACTTTTTAACTTCAATCTGCAATTGTGTCAAAAAAATTGAAACGCTTTTAAAGACCAAGCTGCATTAGAGAAAAATTGAACAGGGAAATCAGAAAATGAATCATCCCAGTGACCTGGAAAAAACACTTATTTTCCCTAGCTACATGTAGGAAACAGACATTCTAGGTTTTAAATTTACAGTCCAAATAAAAATTCAGATTATAAATTATGTCAAAGCTGCAGAAAAAACCCACCATATCTATTGAAAGACTAAACCAAATATTTTGAGCCAAAATTTTCTCCAATTCGTTACAAAATTAGGAAAGAAAATCACATTTATCATGAAGCAATATAGAGAAACAGTATATAGCCAGTCTTTATAGAATTATAGGAGAACATTTTTTTAGAATATAAAAAGTGGTGAGAAAATAGCAATAAAAAGTTTGCTTAGAGAATGGAAAATATAATGTCTTCAAATTTTGCTTTGCAAAAATGGTACTAGTAGACTATTAGTCAAAGGAACGATGTAAAACTATTTGCAGTCTTGACAGATTTAATATCATGCTGCTTGTCACTCTCAAGTAACATGTATTTGCACAGTTGCATAGGTATGTTGGCAAGGCAGCTAGAAGCAAACCTGCAATAGAAAACTACTTCCTACAGTTCTCAAATTCCATCCTACTAGTGCAGCAACTTACACTAGACACAAAACACTAATTAATGAAACCTAGAGGCCACTAATTGTTACTGAAACACATTCTATAAGGCTTTTCAAGTCCAATTGCTTAGATAAATGCCCGAAGGAGATTAGATAAAGGTACACCTGTAGATGAGTGCCTGATAAGAATGAGGTAGTTGAAATACTGTAAGCCCCAAGAGGTTTTATTTCCTCGAGTCAAATCCAATGCCAGATTACCATAGCTTCCACAACACCCAGACTTCATATATTACCTCCTTTGAGGAGTCTCTGCAGAGACATAGTCCCTATGTCATTATTCATGCAATTTGTTTTATTAACGTTGAACGTACACAACTCTGCAGATCTATTTCTTAATTAGAAAATACTCACAGGGGGTTCAGTGAAAGGGACAGGCTCTCCTACTTTCTTCAGAAAAGTTGCTAAAGATTTCAAAGAGATCTCGTGCAGCTCTATATTCTTCGCTTTCATTTTCTCATACAAAGCCTTTACAGAAGCAACATCCCCATCCAATTCTGAGGGAAAAAATAAAACCCAAAAAATCTCAGTGGTTACTTTTTTCTCTTTCCACCTGTTTTCACTCATGCTTAACCATAAACTTCTCTGCTGCTCATACATTTGCTTGGGAATCACTGGGATGAAACTGAAGCGACCCCTGACAGTTGCACTGCTGTCCTCGGGGTCCTAGAAGCAGTACAACAGCTCCTAGCACCCTGTGAACATCAAGGAAGCCATCACATCCAGTTAAATTCATTCTGTTGCGCAGGAGAACGCAAACACCTGCAGTATGGGAGCTGTCTCAGGTTTTACTTGTTCACATTCGGAAACATCTTCGCAACCATAGGAGCTATAAAAAAAATGGTTCATAAAGAACAAAAAAAGCTTTATGCAGAAATGGATAGCCCGTGTCCCCTTCTCGTGAGAAAATGCTTCCCACTCACATCTGGCAAGTGGCTGAGCTCCTTTTTTGAATGTGGGAGGCTACTGCAAAAACTGCACGAAATGACAGCTTAATGAAAGCATAAAAATCGCTAACTTTCTACAACTTTAAAATAGATTTATTGTATGGGAAACACCAACAAAAAGAGCTAATACTTAGATTGCATTTAATGGACCACACCATTGTGATTTTACATATTTCCTTTTTCTAAAAGGTATACAGCAAAGGATTATGCATCTCACCAGACTGAAGGAAAGCTAGCCCTGGCAGTGGATCACATCTCAGAACAAGGAAAGGAGTAAAGGTCCTTTTATTTGTTCCATCACGGATGCCTGACAGATGATCAAACTTCTTCCAGCTGTGATCTATGTTCTACACTATCTTTGCTAAACACAAACAATTGTAATTTTATTTGCCCATTTATTTTAATAATTAGAATGAGTAACCAATTGTGGTAATAATAATACTCTGCTACGTTTCAGAGCCTTTTCTAATTAATTAAAAATAACAATGGCCTGAAAGGAGAATCATTTGTTCTCTCAAACATTATGCTACTGCAAGGTTGGATTTGGCCCAAAATAAGAAATTTTGTTTGAAATCCTACTAACTTAAAAAAAAATGTAAAAAAAATTTCTTTGACTTAAAAGTTCTTATTTCTACCCCTCATGGCCAGAGGGGTCTAAGCACAGACTTCGCATTTTCAGCTGTGCTCAGTATTTTGCTGATCATCCCTTTAACAGTTTAATGATCAATGTCTCATACAGGTGAGATGATTGCACAGAATAACCTGGGAACAGCTTTTAGAACTCTTCATGCTGCTACTCAATGTCTCCTCTAGAACCTGCTAGGAGCCAGGTACATCTGTGCCTGAAGGGAGTACAGCTAGCATCTGTTCATACACAGTGTGGCTTCACACGTTCAGTACACTCCAACCACTGCTTTAGGTATAGTAGGGCAAGTGATTGATTCTCTGCAATCTCTTTATGAAACTGCTATACTATGATGTAGTTAGGAAGGATAGTGAAAAACTTACTAAGTTCACTTACAGAATTTTTACTGAGGTAAAAGTAGCACAGGACTAACGACAGCATAAAGCAACAACTACAGTGCTCGTGACAAAAGGGCAATTTTTTGTTTTAAAAAACATGTTAGAAAACTTACCCTGCTGTGAACCTGATGCTATCTGTTACAGGGCTAAATGATTTTGGTATTGATTGCTCTTTGGAATGTTACTAAGCAAGCAAATCTAAGTTAGATAACACATCATGGGACTTCTACAGCTTGATTTAAATAAACAAGTTTGTATTCATTTAACACCATACCTTGGATTTGTGTTTGAAGTGTTTTACCTAATTATTCCTATTTATCTCCTCTGTGATAGACTGGAGCACAAGGCCTTCTGTCCTTTTACTATTTTGCTTATAACACATGTATGAAAAGTATTTACTTCCTGTAATAAAACTGGAGCACATTATCAGAGTACACAAGGCAAAGGACTCAACAGCACAGAGATGCAAGCTTCCAACTGAGTGCTGCCATAGGAGCTGTATGTCCTAGTTTGTCAAGAGTGACTCTTGCAAATAAATGTAATAAACAACAATTTTTTAGAGGTGCTCACCTCTGACTTCAACTATAAAGAGAACTGATGAGTACTTCAGTTATTTATGTAAATTCAAATGAAGGCCTCTGGAATATGAACTTTAGCTAAATTACAAGATGCATTAAAAATTTATCCTAATAACAATAAGATCATTTCACATTATTGACAGCACCAATCACTTATGATTTTGAAACACGCACACGCACACATAAAAGGAACCAATATTACGACGTGCTTTTGGGGAAAAAAGCTAGGTTCATTTTAAAAGCCATTCATTTCTACAGTATGCTTCCCCATGGGTTAGGACAGATTCTTATTCCATTAAGCCCCTACTTTTAGGTTCTAAGTGAAGGACTCACGGCTTGTGTCAGCTGCTTGCTCTTCCACCCTAACAGCTAGGACAGCATACACACCCAACAGACTGAAACAAGAAAAACCTCCGATAACCCCTGCACCTCTCTGTGACTCGAACTGTAAAGTTTGCAAGACGTTTCTGAATGTCTCAAGAGTTCTGACTAAAACACCATTCCAAGGAGAGTCACTCACCGTAACACCTCAAGAGGTACCGGTACGCCACCACTGGATCCAGATGCTCAGGAATCAGTTCTAGAAGTGTCTCAATCCTCTTGGCCTGTGAAATTCAATGCACGGACAAAAAGAGCACTAACTTGAAATCTTAAAGAGCAAAATAAAGTCGCCAAAGTTAGAACAGTGATTGCACATTTTTTAAGTGAAATGAACTGTACTGGTAGCAAGGAATGGATTATGTGACTCAAAGTAGACACAGTTTTCCTTCCCAAAATTTCGTATGCAGATCTGAAATTTTAAAAGAAATGAAGCACAAAATGCAATTAATGTAATAAGGGTTTAAAATCCTTACTCAAGAATCCTAAACATTAGTGTCTCTTTCTTTTTTCAGGTAGGAAACTCATGTATTAATGAGAATATAGCAGGATTTCAACCAATTTAGGAAAACTGCAAAACTTGCAGCATCCTTCACTGACCTAGAGGTCAATGGTAGCTATGATCAATGCTTAAAAGGAGTCAGATCACTAAGTAATGTACTTAAATCTGGAACCTCCTTCTGTCAGTCTCTGATTCCAGTTTCAAAACTTCTCAGGTATTAAATTAAAAGCAGTTTATTGCAATTAAAAACATCTTTATCACACACTACTAACTTCGACGTGTTAGTAATAATTTCAGCTTGATGAGCTGGGGAACTTCCAACGTTTTTAGTTCCCTCTGATAGACACCAAACAATAGCAGTTATCACGTCATATTTATCATCATCACTTCAACAAAAGAATTTTAAATCTATTTGAATTTAATGGCAATTTCCACAAAACATAAATGTGCACTCAGCCCGTTTGAAAAGTATTTACTACAGTTTGTGTGCTAGATGTCTCCTGATGCTGCTCCTCTATGAAAGAGGAATCCATGTGGTTTTGCTTGGGTGTGTATTTCAGGGTCTTTTTGGTTGCTGTTGTTCAGTGTTAGGCTTGAGGGTTGGGGGCGGGGGGGAGGGGGTGGTGTGTGAGTTTTTTAGGGAGTGCCAAGGCTTTTTTGTTTGGGTTGGAGTTTTTTTGTTGGCCTTTGGATTTGTGTTTTATTTGTTTTGGGGTTTTTTTGTTTACTTTGAGGGGGCCATATGAGGAGGGATGGATAGGAGTAGACCAAGCACATAAACAAGAGCATTTCAAATTACAGGGAATGAGCACAAAGCCAGAAATATAAACAGATGCTCCAACTAGATACATGTCCAAACGACCATAACAAGTAATATGAAAAGTGTCTTTTAATGTAAACACAGAGGCATTTTATCATCAGAGAGAGGCTGAGTAAACGTTTAAACTTGCATTTGTATTCGTACAATGCAGCCAAGAAAATAAGGACTGTGATACTGAACTGGATAATGCAGTAAAATAATTTAAGCACAGTGTTTGCAGGATATACAGTGTAACATCAAAAATGCAGGAAATAACTGAAACAACAGAAAAACATTAAGTACACCCCGCTTTCCATCATGCTCCATAATGTAAACTGTTCTTTAAATGTAACCGGCTCTGCAAATTAACCTCCCCCCTCCCCAAGAAACCCAGTAAAGCTGTCAACTGTGAAGTTCAAAACACTTTAACAGAGGTTGATGAAATAGTACTTTGCTACATATAGAATTGCATACGTGAAAAAAAATATTCTACCTGTCCAGGTTTAGATGCTGCTCTAGCCATAAAACGCCCCAAAGTTCTCTTCTCCTGAACGATTGCATCCCACCTCTGAAGACAAAGAAATCATTAACGTAGCAGACATGAGTAGGTTACTGATAAACAAAATGACTAAGGTGAAATTTCCAATTATAGATGCTTAAAACAATACACTGACACATTATCTATTTACAAGGTAAATAATTGACTATTAGTTTGAAAAGAAAACCAAAAAAACAACCACAAACCAAGTTTATTTCATGCACTTCTTTGATAAACATTTTTAAAATGGCAAGTATAAAGTTTGTTTAAAACAATAGGGGAAAGAATTAAACTAATACTTCAATATACCACAAAAACGAGGTTTAGGACTGCAAAAGAATGAAAAAGAGAAACGCTATTCCTCTCCAATTATACTGCCAAGCATTCACAAGTGAGCTAGGGATCATAAGGTTAATTATACATTTAATAAGGTGTCAGGGAGATAACTGCTCGTTTCTTTATAAAAATTAAAATGTACAAAGCAAGTTCTCTTTAAAGTATAATTACCTACACTTATGCATACAAAGGACTGATTTCAATCTCTCTATTTTATAAAAGGCTTTAACTGCAATAGACAGGGTTTGAGAGAGAGAAGTTGAACTCAGAAAAGTTTGAGACAGACCAGATAAAAATCAAAAATCTATCTTACTTTAGAAACAAGGACAAAGTAAAATATACAAGACAATATTTAGTGTATGTTCCTCAAAGATGTCAGCCTTAAAACTCTTAACAATGCACAGTGTGGTTTTTAATCAGCTGCAGGATATCAGTACCAAAATGCACAGGAAAAAAAGAATATTGTACATATGAAAACACATACCATGAATTTCCTACAATCAATTAGTATTGTAGACATATGCAAACAAGAAATTTTGGGTTATGCCATGATGAGTGTTCTGTATAAGTAATATGGTTTACATGCTCTTTAAGGTCCTGGTGAGAATGTGCGAAGGTTCATTCCTTCAGGCAAACAGACAAAAAGCGGCTCTTTGGTGCTAAATAGGGGCAAAACACTGATCAGAGAAACTTGAAACATTTTATTACCAATTATAGCCATTCTCACCTGCTGTAAGTGCTCTGAGAGGAAAGAGTCTAGTTGGAGAAATGTTATTCATAGCTCCCTTTCATGCTGAAATGCCAAATCACTTCTGACTCTCATCAGTAAAAACATTCTCCCTCCAGACAGTACAAAAGATACTGCTGCTGTTTCATAAACTTTACAACAGGCTCTTAGATGCATTTCTGAAAGCAAGGAGTCTCCATGTATACACTAATATTTCAGATTACAAGCAAAATAGGTAATTTAGATTGTTGTTTACTTTCCAAAAAATAACAATGGATAGTGATTACTCCTGTCCTATAGTTAGCTATTAGTGGAATATTTAATCCACAAATGTTTAACACAGCTCAAAGTTTTCCTGAGCCATAAAATCCCCAAATTTTCTCATGTACATGGAAGTTCCAACTCCAGCTTACCTGTAAATACCACTTATAATGAGGTATTTTTAAATTGCCACTTAAGATACAGTGTATACAATGTTATTTCAAGTATACTATAAGAGCCATGAATTTAATTCTAATAGTTGGATGCTGTTGTAACAAGTTTCAGTAATATATGAATGGATATTATTCCATGTTTTGGAAATTTTAAGAACACTATGATTTTACTTGAAAATGAAAAAAACCTTACCTTCACAAAAGCAAAAAACTGTACCCAGTTTCATTTACTCATTCCATTTCAATCAAAGAGCAATCAACAGATCAGGAAGAGTAAAATAACTTGAGAATTTTTTTGCATTTTGAGGTTCCAAGCTATATAGCAAGAGGGTTTTATGGCAAAATTGTAGTCTCCTTTTCATTTAACATTCAGGTGACCAGTTAGGCGAAGCACTACACAACGGGAATTACAAATAATATACCTCACGTTGTAGTGGAAGTAACTGAATACCTTCGTTGGTGTTGTCTTGGAATATCATAAAATATCCAACGGCCGAAGCAGAGCTTTTCCTTTAACAGTTTAAAACACGTAGGAACTGGTAAATGAGTAGCATGCACTATCAGGAGATGGTAAGAGGCCTTGATGTGAGGCAGGAGCCTGTGCACCCATCAGCCTGACTGCTGGACTGCCACCTGCTTGGATGAATCTCCTGACAGATCCTGTTCCCAGCACCCACAGCTCATCCCACCTCTTGCTTGGCTTTTCTTCAGCTCTGCACATATGACACCAGCTGTGTCAGTTCCTAACTCTGCAGAGACTGTGACCCAGACACCAACATTTGGGTTTTAACAAGTCTGCAACACTCAAATGAATAGAAAGTAAATTCAATTCTTAATAAACCTTGAATACAATATATACAGTATTATTGCAACCAAGTGAAGTCCATGACACGCAATCACTGCCTGCTTCTGCTTTGCAAACTGTACAGCTGAAAGATATTAAGTTTACAGCATTTAGGAAATTAGGAGAGAAGTTGCAAGTAAATGGTTTGCAAGAAACAACTGACATCCAGCAGAGAACTTAGAGAAAAATATTTGCAATATAAAAATACTTTCTTTATTTCCTTCAGGTTATTGGAATATAAAAACCCCTCTGACTCTGGCACGCACTGCTACTCTCAGTACTAGAGCACAAGCTCATGGTTTAATCTAAACTGTGCACTGCTACTCACACTGTAATTCAAATGCATCCCAGTACCAGTTTATGCTAAACAACACCTCTTTTTGACAATTTCTCAGTTAACCTTTGAAGAGCTCTGAGCATTTCTGTACCTCTTGTTATGTCATTACCTGTATCAACGATCTGGCATCATCCACTCTGTCTGCAGCGACATACTGAAGGAAAAGATTTGTGACAGGTCTGTAAATTCCAAACTGACTGGCCAGTCGTTCTGCCATCGCAGCAACTGCAAAATGATGGGTATATAAGGAAAATCTGCGATTGAAAAGCCACTTTTGTAAACTTCACAGGCATGATTTATGCTGACTGAGCAGATTTTACGTGTAATAGCTCTTTCATAACACCTCTGTCAAGTCAGGATATTTAAATATCATTGCAATTAACTTACATTTTTCCAAAGCTGGTTCTAATCCTTCCTCAGACACCCTTCTTAACAAATAGGAAATATTTCTGACAGTTTGATCAGGATTCTGTGCACCAGAGATAAGCAGAGGCTCAAGGTATTTCACAGCAGCATCAAGGTCATTGCTAGGAAAAGAGATTGAACTGGCTCAGTTTCTGAAATCAAGATTTCGAAACCTAAAGAAGCAATTACATTAAAGTTTTTGTTTTCTCCACCAAGCTTGTATTTACCAGGAATAGTGCCTGAAAAAATATTGACCAAAAAATTACTTTGTTCAGATAGTGTAAGAGCAAAACAATTCATGACTGAATGAATAAATCAATTAAAAAATAATTTTTAATGGCCTTTGACCTGTAAAAAGTTTAGGTATTTTGGACACATTTTCTTCCTCATTAAGAATGAAGAGTTCAGCTTGCTGCTTTAGGAAAATGTGTCCTGCAAATCTAGAAGGCAAAATCTAAACATTAACGGACGGTATCTGAATAATTAATGCAGACAACTCAAGTATTTTTATGCAATGTAATTAATTATTTACCTGATTTTTCCCATGCCTGCCTTTTTGGATGCAAAAGACAATACTAAATGTCATTTGGTCATTACACCTAAATGCTTTTAATCTGAAGGCTTAAATATAGCAAATGCTAATAAAATAATGCAGGAAGTATTCACCAAAGTGTAAACTCTACTTCCAGCATTCTAAAAAGTTCAAATGGCAACGTCTCTTGCCAGTCCACTCTAAAAACTACATTAATTGAAAAAGAAAACTGAGCACGATGAATGCTTTTAGGAGAAGCAGAAATACAGCATATGTGAAAGCTATGAAAAATGCTTTGAAAACAGTTATCACTAACATGGATCTACCAATAAATGAACACGTACTGGAAATATCCGTAAGAATCTATTTTTCAGAGTTATCAAGGTACAGACTGCAAGGTATTTAAGAATATACAGGGTGGCTATTATTTACACTGCTAAGTCTTTTCACACATCAAGTTAGTTTTGGTATGGGAAAAGAAAAGTTGATGCTCTACCTGCATACGACAATTTCTTTATTTATTCCTGTCACCAATCTCCACCTTAAGAACACAGCCTGACTTTGCAACACTTTCGTGACATGGACATATAAGCAAATATGCAGCTTATAGGGCAAAAAATGAAGTGTCTCTCCCACGTGAAGCGTTTCATTTACGTACAAGTCCTTGCACTAGAGCTGTGTGCCAAGGACTGCTGGGATCTGCTTCCTGTGGCCTGGCACGCCTGAGGCAGTCAGGAATCTGTTATGCACTACAGAGGTGTACAGCTTCCCTGCCAAGTCAGGCACAGGAGGTCCACCTGACAACACTAGTTTAAAATAAAATAACAGAATATGTAGGATTCCTGAAGATTGGTTCCTGCAAAGGGTATTTGAGAAGCTGACAATGCCCTTTCTCCCCCAGGTGCTTCCATGCAGTTTTACACAAAGGATAAACTAGCACAGTACCAACGTGTCAACTAAACCAGAAATGCAAGGCAGAGCACAATACTGAATTAAACAGTTGAATCACAGGATACTCGAAAGTGTGAGGATAATTATGATAACTAAACTGTGGCCTAAAGCATCAGCTAAGCTTCTGTAATTCTTACCAAGAAAACCCCAAGAAAAGACCCCACTCTAGAGAGACACATCTGGCTTTCACATTTTGAAGGTAAAGACAGTAATATTTCAAGAACATTTTGTCATTTCAACTACTGGAACAGGTAGTAGATTTTTGTTTCCTAACAAAATATATGCATATATGCATAATCTCTGGGTGCTAAGTTTGATGAAATAATTCCATTTTACGTTCAGATTTCATAGAGCTTTTGATGTAACACCAAGGAAACACTTTACATGCACATTAAAACAAAGATATCGAAGCTAAATTACAGCACCAAAAAAGACCTTGTATTCCTCCAAATGCTTCAAATTTCTTATCCCTGTATTTCATTAAATTATTTTCAAACCCAAGTGTATTCAGGAGACAATACCAGAACAGAACTGCACACCACACTCACAACTGGAATATTGACATCTGGGATGCTATAAAAATGGAAACAGAATGCAGTGGATAATGCAAGAGATTTCCCACTACTCTGCAGAAAAGAATTAAATACATACTCCTAGAAATACTTACCTTTTAGTATGAGCCAATGCAATAGCATTAGGTATTAGTGAGTCAGACAAACCAAGTGATTTTGTGACATCTCCCAGCATGTTTTCAAGCACTTGCAGGTTCTTTATATCTCCTTTTTCTGCCAGGGCCTGAATGAGAGCAGTAACTGCTGGTCTAGTGGGCAACACGCCACTGTCAAGCATTCCTTTTAAAACAGCCAAGGCATCTAACAACGGTAAAGAAATAAGGGAAACAGAAATCAGACTTTCGTTCAGAAAGCAACCATGCTGCTGGCATCATTAATCTTACCCTTTTAAAAAGATATACAGAAAAAAAATTCTTTAAGCCCTGCAATCACTATAGTGAATACTAACTTGAATATATATACACAAATAAAAACTTTCAACAATAATTTAGGTTGAAAGGCTGTAATGTCTCATAATAAGAAGTATTAAGCTACTTTCAGCATTGAAATAATTTGTTTGTAACCAGCTCAAGGAGAGCAGCTGTGTCATAAATATCCTCTCATATGACTTTAAAGTCCTGACACCTTTTTTCTTCAAACTGCAATCAATTTCCTTTACTAAAAACTGAAAATGTCTTATATTTAAGAATAAATATAGTTAAAAAATATAGTTCATTACTAAAACTGCTGAAGTATAATACCAAGATTTCTCTTTTAAAGTGTGCACCAAAACTCTTTCCCAAAATTTAATTTTTAAATAGAAGTATGGAACACAAGTCTCCTTACAAGAACAAAAACTGAGAACTCAACATGTACCTCAAAAACTCCTAAGATTATAGCAATTACATATGTTAAAAACACACAAGGTCAATCTCCTGTCCATCTGCCACAAATTCCCCAAACCCACGGCAGATGAAGTCACACTCATTTCTCCAAGCAGAATTCTTGTCAATTTACGTTATCCATGAGCAAACACACACAGAAAGACATGCCCCTCTGGTAAAAATCTCTTACTCCTTACCAGCATAGGCAGGATTAATCACAATGATAATTATAATACCAAGGGATAACACTTCTAGCATAATATACACCCACATGAACACCACAGCACTGCCATTCCAATTCAATATACTTGGTACTGCAGAAACCAAGTATTATCCTTTACATGGCAGGAAGAAAAAACATCCTGTATGCCTAGCCTTCCTTCACAGGAAATTTTCTTTCTGCTCCACATTCTTCTTTTTAGGGAAAAAAAGGAGCAATATACAGGGGGCAAGATTCACAACACATAAAAAGCAATCTGAGAACATATGCCAAGTTCAAATTCTCTCCTGACTGTGGTGTGGACCTCCCTCTAGCATGCAGCACAATCAGCTTTCTCAAGAGCAAGGACAGAGAAAGATTGGAAAGCTGCATATGTGCAGCACTACTGCAAGAAATTGGGTACTAGTAGCACAGTGGATAACTCTGCAGGTAACTATATGCTTGGGAAAACCAACCATTCATCTTTCAAAATGCTTTCCTATAAATTCTGCAAATTTCCTACCATGAAGCTCACGCTTGAAAGTAGCCTGGGTTTTATGAAGTTCTTGCTAGAAGATATCGGAGCTCTTAGGACCATACTTAGGGGCCTCCATAAAACCTTTTAACTATACCACATTACACAGTAAAGAACACTGATGAANACCATGCCCAAAAATGTTTTGGGTAATCTATGAGCCTTAGAAAATGACCACTATGGCTGAAATATTTAGTAGTTTGCATTTTCGAGGCTTCACTTAGACAAAAACAAGTAGTATCTTTCAAATTAAAACATGCACAATGATCAAGTGTGACTATTCAATGAGACTGTCAGAGTAAAGCTTCTTCAATGTGCAAGATAAAAGAAAATATAATTTTGCAAAGTAATGTAATTCCACAGACTTGTTGAGAAACTCTGCATTGTGCAAAAAAGATTTTTCGAGTACAGCAAGGAAGAGGGCTGATGCGGCAGAGAATTTAGTACACTAGCTAAAACCCCATATAGTTAGTGCAACAGACTGGCAGAATATAGAAACATCACTGATGTTCAAAAGAAGGGAAAAGTTTTGGTGTGCAGTATTCAGGAAGAACTGGTAAAACTTCATGGCATATTGGAGAAGTAAACAGAGAAGATTTATTAGAACAAAATCAGACAGGAAAGTCAGGTGAAGGCCTTGAAAGCTGCAAAAAAAGATCTGCCAATAGCAGAAGGAGCAATGGCATTCATCACCAACACTTCATTGGATGACACCTGGCAATGACATTAAACTGGAGACTGAATGAGGAAGGCATTGGAAAGAAGACAAGTTTATCAGCCACAGGAAAGAAAGAGTACAAGTGAGAAGATGTGTCTAAATGCTCATCTTGAGTATTTTAATGTAGCTGATGTTACATAGGTATGGGTTATTAGTATGGCTATGCATAATGGAATGAAATAAAATGTAACGATGGCACGATCAAAAATGGGTTTTCTGGCAGGCCTTGTAACCCAACTCAAATAATACATTTAATTTGTACATAGTTGCTTTACAGCTTAAAGGAACTGACAAAAATATGTATCAACATTGTACTTAAGACTTGCATGGGGATAAAAGACATTGCCCTGCATGTAAAACTACCTGCATGCAGAGTTTTCCTCTTGCACAAGAGTTCTAGAGCACAACTAAATAAGTAAGGTGTAACACTGTGGAACTGATCTCTAGGCTGCAAAGCAACAAATGCTGAGAACTAAAATAAAACAACCATAAACTTCATGCCCCATCTTGTTGGGTACCCTCAAGTACTTTTCAGCTACCATTTTTTTTCATTATCATCATTGTTACATTAAAAAGAAAACCAAACAGAGTATTTTGGTACTGTTGGTATTGAGAACTATTAAAAAGTATTTGATTAAGTTTTTAAATCAATATTATAATCATTTAGTTCACAATCATGCACATTTAACAGTCAATTTAACTCATCTGGTATCTCACACAACCAACACAATATGCAAGAAACAACTGCTGGGAATTGTTTCAGATGCTCTAAAGTATGTTAATTTCCAAAGCAAAATGACTTGTGCTGTGAATTTTAACGCACTTGAAAGCCTGTACTTTCTCTCGTTCTGGAGCACAAATTTTGCATGTCTGAAGAGCTGTGATTCATCTTAAGAAAACCCATCTTGTGTTAAATGGAATGGAAACTGGACTAAGTGGTCAAATGACAAGTACATTCATATTCAAGCTGTATTATAAATGCATGTACAGTAATTTACGTCTCTCAGCTACCACAAAAGGCTCTTGATAAGCAGGTAATTTGCTAAATGGACTCCTTTATCCAAGTATTCGAAGGGCGTTACAAGAAAAATCTGCAGAGGCATTAATGTGACGTAAAGGTCAAGCATTGTGACATACCTTTCAAATAATCCCGCCTAACTTGCGATATGATGAGGAGGCTGCTGGCAGCACTGTTCAGTGTGAAGCCCTTGATGTGGGTCTCAGCACTAAAAGAAGCAGACATTTAGAAAGGAATTACTGACATGCTTCTGATACGATAATAAATGGTTGAGCACCAAGGTGAAATTATAAAAACTACTGTTCGTATGTTAAAAATATTGCTGCAAAATATCGACCTGGAGACAGCTTTTGTGTTATCCTGTCAATGGTTATAGAAGGATAATTTTTTTTGCATTCTGACAGATGACAAAGTTGGAAGTGAGCAACAAAAGAAACAAAGTACAAGATTTTTTTTAAACAATCGGTTCAGATTCTTGAATGCTGACATATTAGATGACTAAAATAACTGCATGCCCTGCATTGTTCTGTTGTATCCTAAGCTGGATACTTTTTCTTCTTTTTTCAATAGTCACCATAATTATAAAATATAAAACTATTCTTTCAGCAATAAAAATGAAACATTTATTTTCAGCACTGTATATTTTAAACATAAACTAAAGCATATTATGAACTAACACCATATCATTTGGTTGATTAATTTTCAAATTTCTGTCATCTAGATGTATACAGGTTTTAAAGTGAACATCCTACATTTGCTGCCTTAGCCACATTAAAATTGTATTTCGCTTATCAATTCCTTATCTCCTGTGATACAAAACTTTACGTACAGCAAAGACAGACTTTAGTTTAGTAACGCTGCTAAAGGTTTTCTAACATTCTGGGAATTAGTCAAGAGAGACTAACCAGCAATCACATTGGTCTTATATTACAAAATGTTCCTGCTCCTAAATGACATGTAGCCAAGTCCCATTTTTAATATATAAGGATAACTTTACAAATGTTCATTTCTAGATTACAAAATCTCTACAGAGCAAAGGGGGGCAATGCCATTTACCATATCAGCAATCAAGATAAACCTCACTGATCATCTTGTGGCAAACAACTGAGCAGCCTACCTACTTGAACTTAGGGGCTGAGCGGATTGGGAGGTAAGCAGGGTCATTGCTAAATTGTTCTCCTCAATCCCAAGAAAATCCTTCACATTGCACACAATATGACTATCCTCTCAGTCACTTTCAGCCTACCAGGCTCACAAATGCAGTCACTGGACTCGGGATTTTCTTACTCTCCCAACCAATCCCCTTAATCCCTGCCTAAGCACCCACTGCTCAGTTCCGCCTTTTTTTTTTCCCTTTGTCCCATCTGTCAAAGCCCTTAAGTCAACAATTCATGCATGAGACTGTAAATTACATATAACAAAGGATTTACTTTCTCCAATCTTCCAATCTTTAGTGTGATTAAATAGATGTTAGCTACTATTACAGAACTAATCCATCATTCCAATACTCCTAAAATTCTATTTAAAACTTCTTGGACTAAATGCAGTAAATATTCCTCAAAACAGTTCTAGAATGTGAAAGAAACTACAGTTGGGTTGACCAACAGATCAGTAATCTGGGTTGTCTGGTGTCTGTTTTTCTCAAATGCAGTGAAGGAATGCTATTTACTTCTCCACATCGCTTTCTCATGGAAGTTTCTCAGTTCTGGTAACAGGGGACATTTTGAAGTTATTGGACGTTTCTAAATTTTAAAAAAAGTAGGTGTTTTGTTGCCCATGCTAATGTGCACAGTAAGACTCTCTACATATTATTTACCTTTCAAATTTGGCTTCAAAGAGTAAAAAGAGCAATACATATCTAAATGAAGGTAGCTTTCCTGTATTTTATGGAAATATTAGGAGCTGCACAAGTTTCAGGCCACCGCACACATTTAGGCTTTGTAGGAGTAATCTCTTTTTAGTATTGGGCTGGAAAAGTTGTGAAGCATCCAGAAATGTGAGTGAAACACACTGATTTACTACTCCTCAACCACAGGAACACATACAATCACTTTCTCTATTTCAGTGAATTACTTAGAACTTACAGGCTTTTAAAAATGCTTAATATAAGCATCATTTTGTTACTAGAAAAAAACACACAGATAGGCCATGAACATAACAAATATGAAGTCTTTTCTGTCTTGATGCAACAGTAAGCTGTTAGAAGCTTCTCAGAATGTCATTATTTGGCATTTCTATGCTATGAGATTGAGTAGGAGAGTTGTGAAAAGCACAGGAGTTATGATCATGCTTGTAACCAAGAAGTTAACCAGTAACTGAGAAGAAAATCTCTTATAAAATCCTATAAATTTACCTGTAAATATCTCAAAAGTTCAGAGGCTTAACACACCTCTGACCTTTTCAGTCTTTCAATTTTTTTTCCTGGATTTTGAATTTACATACTACAACACTTCTCTAAAGTGACAGTTCTGAATCCCTGAAGTACTAGGAACAAGCCACCACCTTCTTTTCTTCTCTTCCAGTCTGCAAATTACTGCTGGTAATATGCACTACTTTGTGCATCTTCCTTACAAGTGTGTTTGAGCTGTAGAGCAGGGAAGTAGTCGATCCATGTACAAATCTTCAGTACAATATTTCAAGCTTCCTCCCTGAAGAACCTTTCAATACATCTTGGGATACGTGAGTATTTTCTGTGAAACAAACTACCTAAATTTTATCAATATTCTTTGTAGTCCCTAAAACATCTCCCCTCCATCTTCTACTTGCCAAGATTTATGCGTTACTTGCATTACAGGGAGTACAATTTGATAAACTGATTTCGTTTTCCCTTGATATAAGCTATATATCCTGCACGCATAAACATCAGTTACTATAAAGCCCAGTTGCTGAGAGCTATTTGAAAAAGGACTATTTCTTCTTCTGAATGTACAACTCAAACACTTTTTCAATGAAAGACATTTCTCCAGTCTAAACACTTTTAAAGAAAACATTAAAATAATCAATATCATTTTACACTAGACTGTTCCTGGACATCAGAAACTAAGTTGGCTCTAAAAATTATTAGCTTTTTTATCAGTACACTATGCATTAGGTAATTTACCTACAGCCACCTTCAAATTCACTGTATTCATTCAGTGAGCACACTTGATGACAACCACTGGTCTTGTTTTAGTTGAAGAAACCGAAAGATTTAAAATCCTTAAACTTAAATTCTTGTTCTTCTTAACTCTACATTGACAAGTCACAACCCTGTGAAGCCTATAACCTGACCAGAACACACGTTACAGGCAATAATTAAAGCAAGTGCCGTACCATACAACTCACTAAAGGTTAATTCAATTCCTTTCCTTCCAATAATGCATGACAGCAGGTTGGATTTATTTCAGAAGTGTAAGAGTTGGATCTAAGGTTCATGGTCATCTCCTAGCCACTGGCATCACAGTGAAACGTACCATTTTGCATTTGGCAGGCAGCCAGCTGCCAGGGAGTGTGGGCAGGGTAAGACAGCAGCAGGGACAGGCATTCAGGGCAAGGCTCACGGGCAGCTAAGTGAAGGAATCTTGTCTGTTTGGATATTGCTCTAAAGAGGAAAAGGCAGACTGCCAGAAGGGTAGACTTTCAGCTCTGATGCCAAGTACATTTGTTCGGATTGTTATTTGAAATGAGTTATTAGCAATACACACTGTCACTCTAGTACCTTTTAAAAAATGTGGCATATCGCTCTATGGAACACTGGTGTATTTCTTACCACAGCTCCTAATCACTCGTCATGACCTGTTTTCCCATTAGAAGATAAGGACTCACCTGAAAATGATCCAGTAATTATTTAACCCCACTCTCTGAGCCACTAAAAATCGCCCAAACAAAGAAAAGCCTTACATGCGTTTCACGTCAAGGGCTTCGTCAACACAGTTCTGTGCTAACAATGCTTTTATAAGGACATCACAGGAACGATAATGAGACTCATCACTCTCTCGCATGCTCCTGAAAATATTGTAGGCCTCTAAAAAAGAGTAAGAAAGTCAAAAGGAAATGTCATATTGCAAGAATGTTGATCACAGAAAGAAATCACCTATTGTTTGAAACAGGTCCATCTTAAATCTATTTATCCTTTGCTTACATTTTTAAGCCCAAAGCTGCAGATCACAGCTTGTTCAAAACTGCCCGTGTACAACAATCAACACACACCTCCACAGGAGAAAAAGTTTGCTACTGCTCTTCCTTTATACGTGGCTGTTGCTTCAATACCAAAATAGCTGGTTAGAAGGGGAAGACTCAGGATTTTTAAAGCAACACCTAATTCTGGGGTATGCAGTTACAGTGTCTGGTGCATGATCACAACAGCATTTAACAAATAATATAGGAGGCGATTCCAATATGGGGAGATCAAATTATTTGGCTACGACAAGATTTATACAAAACATACAATTTACAAATATAGATATTTAGCAAGTAAACTACACTGCATTTGTTTGACTGATTAACAGTTTTATTTCATGCATTCACAATAACTGTCAGTGTATGAAAAGATGTTACCAAAAAGGGGGAAAAAATGATAAGCACACTTTTCAGTCATTTATTTTTCTGAAACAAGATTATGCAGCTATAAACATGCAGCTAGAACTGCCATCCACACTGTAACATATGCTAGAAAGCTGTGTTAAGAACCACAAATGATCTTTTACATCTGAACTGTGATTGCACATTTCTTTTAATGACTCATGAAATAATCCCTTTGCTAATTCAAATCACAGCCACAATAACCTTTAAAACTTATCAGAAATAGTTGGACTATCACCACAAATTTCACAGCTAAGCATTAAGCTTTTTTCTTATACTTTGAAAGTAAAGATGAAGACAACTCATTTGAATCTTAATGTCATAAGAAGCATCATACTAATTGCACTTAGTACAGTGTGTTCTGGAATTTTAATCAAAACTGTTGGTATGCTTTCCATTTTCATCCTAAACTTCTTCAGCCAATAAGTATACACAAAAACCTCCTGAAATGTAGGCACAGAAATGGCTATGCATAAAATTTATTATTTACATCACACAAACTCCTACACCAAGTTAATAATTAGAATTACCATGGCCATTCATAATTTACTTTGGATGCTTGAAACTATGTTAAATATACATATATGAACAGAGATAAAGGATAACAGCATCTTAGCAAAAATTAAATTCACTTCTGTGCGTTTGAGTTTCATGTAGAGAAGAGAGTCTAACATGAGAGTCTGACATTACAAGAGTGATTGCATTGTCAACCAAAAGAGCAATGAAACAATAGGATCACACAAGAAAGGTCCTGGAATCCTCCACCACTTTTACTTAGAGGTTTGAAGATAGTTTGGCCTGCAGCAATGTGCTGAAATCTCCTGCCGGCTCAGGTGCTGATCACCAGCATTCATAATGTTCAAGTTTCAATTCAGTGGTAAGACATTTTTCCTTCCACTGTTCTGAAATCTGAGGTACCAGTAGACTAGCAACAACATCCAGCAAGAGCAATACACCTCTGAGTGGTATCATCTGCTACAAACGCAACTACTCACGTACAAAAATGAAGCTGACTGCTGATGGGTTTGGTCTTTCTGCTCATTTCTGCCTGTTTGGTTTCTACTTTTTTTAAGGCCAAAATCTCCTTATGTTTAGAGACTCCTACAAAAGCTCTGCTGTCTTCAGACTGAACTAGGATTTCACCCTGTGTTAAAATACTGCTTTCATCAGCTGGATACAGAAATGGACCTTGCCACTAGTGGCCATGATGTCAAGCATATGTTACCATCAATTATCACAGTCCATATAATGTAAGCTCTCCTTCTACAAGGAAACATATTTTTTCATGTTTTTTCTTTGTAATGACTAGTTCAATGAAGAATTAAAAATCTTTGTATCAGTTTTGTTGTGTATGTCACTCCTAACCTTGGAATGCTTATCCTATTCAGATTATTTTCTTAACTCCATTTTGCATCTCTGCAAGTAGCATGTTTGAAGTACACCTAGATAAATCTTGAATTGAGACATATGCCTGATCAGGTATTATCAGCTTATTACTTCTTCAGATGGCATCTAAAACTATTAAAATATATTAGCATTCAAAAGAGAAATTTCTTGGTTTCAAAATCATATTGTGTTATACCAGCTATTTCAAGTAGAAAGATTTGTTAGAAAAGTGACAACTTGCCAAGAAAGTCTCAGTTCTCAAGACAGTCAAATCTGTTTCAGCAATTGTGACTGTTTGGGATATGTGTTACATGATCCCCTAGAGTCAAGTTCTCACACTGAGGAATCAAGACAAAAATGAAAATATGACTTTGCATAAATCAAGCACTTTGGAGAACAGATTATCAAAACGTGTCAGACTTGGTAAGTTCGTTGAATAGTTACATAACTAGATTGAGTCAATCTTTTTCCCATCAAAATGCTGCCCTGTTACATTCACACCACAATTACATGATACTGTTTTATAAGAAAAGCAACAGCTTAGTGGTTTTAGGGGTTTTTTTAAGGCCAAGAGAACAGTTTCCCAGGAAGACAGGAACTGTATTCCAACATAGTCTTTTATTCCCCTTCATTCCCAATAGTTCTCAAACATCTTCTCTCAAATACTGCACCTTTAAATAAAAGAATATGCAGAAGTGATTTACTGCTAAGTTCAATATCCAAAGTCATCAAAGAAATTACATTTTATATTTTTGTTTTAAACTAGTCTCCCTGCAAAGTCTAAGGCACATTTAGTTTCCTCCTGGTCTCCACTTGATCATTTATGATACCAAAGGCACAGGACGCTTTTGTGTGAAAATGTCATCAAGCGCATTCCTTTGATTTTGTCTGATTTTCAATGAAAATATTTCTGCATTTCTCATTTTCTTATGAGACCCAAAAGTTACCAGCATGAAGAATTTCCTGAAAACATAATGTCTGCCATAACACACAATTCTTAATTTCATACACATAACATGATATTGCACTCCCACTATGCAGAAGGTCCAGACCCAACTTTAGACTCCTAATCTCAATAGGCTGAATATTTAGATTGAATAACTCTAGACAGTAATTTCACTAACAATGTAAGTTAAATGTGTGAGTGACTGATACATCTTCTTTTAAAAACGCAGAGCTTAAAAATCTGTGTCCAACCTGTAAAATATACTGATTACACTTAGAGAAGAAAATTACTAGGTGTCTTGCATTTATAAATCTTCCTCATTCAGCAAAATTAATTTTTAAACCTACTGAATTCTATTTTCTATACCGCTTTCAAGTGATGTACCTAGTTATTTATTATAGTATAAATGAAGAAAATAGGGATTTCCAGAATATTCAAATGCTCTGCACCCTGGCAAATACTAGAAATGAACTAATTTGGATCAAGGCTCTTCTCGGTGGTGCTGAGCAATAGGACAAGAGGCAGTGGGCAGAAAGGGATGCACAGAAAGTTCCACCTGAGCNGTGATCCACTGTGATCCCATCCAACCTGACACGTTCTGGTATTCTGTGATTTCCTCCCCATTTTGTAAAGTCCAGTAAAGCTATTTCTTCTTCTGTCACCCTGCTCTGGGATGAGACGGATAGGAATGGATTTCCATTGATTAATAAATTAAAGGAACTGCACTGAAATACACTCCACTCTTCTTTATACAAAGGCAAACATCCATTCATAAATTCTGGTTTTAGCAGAGACTTGAGGAGTTTGCACAGAAGAGCTCTGCACTTAATTGAAACCTTAAAATTTATCTTGAAGGAAAAAACCCACAGTGGATTTTAGTTTACCTTTTGCTTTATTTTTCTTGCAAAGCAACCGTATTTTCATTTCTTCCCCCGTAGCAGCACTTCTGCTATCTTCAGGCCTAACCTTTAAAAGAAACAAACATTTAAATTACTGTAATGTTATGTGTTAATGTTTTTCAGTAAGAATAAATATATTCATAAGTATTGTTAGCTAGGAAAGTTAAACTCCACTTACCTTGGGTACCTCAAAAGGAACAGCCTGACCATTTTTCTCAAACATATCAGCAAGTAAAACTAGTGTTTTCTCACGAGGAACAATATTTTCTTCTTGAATTTTAGTCCAAATAGCTTCAGCCTTTCCCCAGTCCTTCTTGCTGTCTGAAATAAGATTAAAATCTTCAGATAAAAGCACATTTAGAACAGCACATCCGTATCTAAAGTGATTCAAAATGATGTCTTTGGAAAATAATTCATCAATTAATCATGTACTTCTGCTTCATATTATCATCAATTTGAAAAGTTTTAATACATAGAGGATGCCAGAGAAAACTCCAAGGATTATGTGAATTTTCAGATAAATGAGAAATCAGCTCAAAAGCATTGCAGAAGTGATCATCCCAGCTCATCAGTTCTACCATTCTTGATTGTTAATTGAAATTTACGTCTGCATCACTGTACAGAACCGCAAATAAATAGAAAGCTGGACTTTATGATAAAAAAACGAGTTAACTACCATTTAACTACCTACAGCAGGAGGTTTCCTGTTGCCTTTACACTTTCTAGCTCTGCAGTCACCAGCTGTGAGGCATTTATGACTCTCAGACACTATTGATTTACACCCAGGTGAAAATGAGCTCTCTAAAGCAGAAACATCCTTCTCAATAAACTGCTTTGGCATTTTATTCAAATCAGGTTTAGCTCTCCTACTATACATGCAAATCTTGCAAATTCTTCGCTGACTCTTTGAGAGTCAGTCTCTCCTCCCAAGTACACAGCAGAGGGCAAAAGGTGATGTTTGGAAGCTGCAGCAATGGTGTATCTGAGAATGATCAAATCCTGGCACAAGCTGTTCAGAAAGGCTCTTTGATCTCCACTGTTGGAGGCACCCAAACCCTTACTAAACAAGGCCATGATGTGATCTGACTTTGGAGTTATCCTAGCACCAGGAAACGGCCTAGGCTTGAACTCCTGAGGTTTTCTCCAGTATTAATTATTCTGTGATTCTCAAAACCCCAATGCCTTGTTTTCAACATTTTTGATTACTGCTTGGACCAGATGGTAGGTTCTTTTTTATATGCCTAAAATAGATCTGAAGTTATGGCTTTGGTACACAACGACAGCCCTGCTGTACTTGTGCATGGGGCAGCTTTGATAGGTAATCTAAAATGGTTGAAAGCAGGATTATGCATAGCTTTTGTCTTTCATGGTGACAGAAACCCACAAATGTTTTCCACTTCTCTGAATAGATGGAATTGGTTCTGTCTTCTGAAAGAAGACTGAAGATTTTGCATGACAGAATTTGATGAATTGTATCTTCTTAGATTCTCTTCCTAGCAGGCACACTGTCAGACTTAGTCACTGCCAGAG